>OY735208.1:68027619-68110119 GCA_963457665.1 Thysanoteuthis rhombus
GAATTCTCAACATGAGTTCCACAACCAGTACAAGGGGATGGCATAAGAAGTTGAATGTTCATGGGTGGGGGTGGATACTGGCAGGGCCAAATCTTGGAGACAAGAATAAAAAAAGAACAAAAGAAATAACAAAGGAAGGAATGGATAAGTGTGAAGGAAATTGAGAATAGGATGTAGAATTTTACTGAGAATTTTACCTAAAGTTTATGACTGCTGTGCGCAAATAAAAATAGCGACTTATCAAGCGGTCGAGGAAGGTAAAAAATGACATTATGGTTATAGTTGAATTTTCTATCTCATCCCTCAATTTTCTGTTCGGTCTTTTCATACAGCGTTTACGATCTTATGGGTACCAATCAGTCAGCCTTCTGCTCCATCTGTTGTTCTTTTGTCTAGTCTAGCTTAGTGTCCGACCCATCTTCATTTTCGTCGCCTAATTATTTGTAAATTATCTTCTAACCCTATCCAATGTCAGATATATATACACACACACACATATATATATATATATATATATATATATATATATATATATATATATATATATATATATATATATATATATATATATATATCGTACAGCTATGTTTAGGTTTGCTCTTTCCATGTCTCTTTGTGCGATTCTAGATTGGTTTTCAGTTCATATTGTTAATTTCCATGCTTTGCACCCGTATGTCAGTGCTGTTATTATGCATTAATTGGGTATATAACGTTTTAAGCATATTGGCAAGATGTTTTCCAATATGTTAATTCATTCCAAATGATTTCCAGTCAATCAATAACCATGTTATTTTTGGATCGTTGAGAATTATTCCATTCATTTTCTCGACTCAACGTTACTATTTCTTTTATTTACTGATCGTCATAATTCACTGAAAACGAAAATTCCCCACTTCCCAACGCACAGTGGACACCTTAGGAAGGCTGTAGAAAGTTTTTGGCGGAAAAATCATAACAACAACGAAAAAGATGAAACATTGAAACGCAATCTGAACATTTTTCGAAATCTTTCTTTAAATTTAAAATTTCATTCTAGTCTAGAAAATAGAGATGCCATAACAAACATCAACTTCTGGGGATTTTCTTTTTATTGTAATTCTTTACAACGGAATAAATCATAAATATAATTTTAGATATATAACTTTTATAACCATTTAGGTGTAAGAATTGAAAGGTTGTTGTAGCACAGGTGGAGATACATCTTATTGAATTACTTGCATTGAAGTTCGTTCATCTTCACTTACATTTTCAGACGAGATGTTATCGACATTATCATACAATGATTCTTTCAGATTTTCATCCTCATTTTCGATGTTTTTCTATCAGTTGATTTCAGCAATTCACTTTGAGATTTCTTCAAGTGTCTCTCTTATCTGCTAACCTCCGGAGAACGTTTTCTTTTTCTATTTTGTCCAGGTAAATTTATCTTCCTTATCACCCTTATCATTTGCTTCCTCTCACGTCCGGCGTCTCTCCTACAGATATCTAACTCAATGATAAAAACAAAAAAAAAAAGGTGGCTATTACGCAATATGTTATTCCTACAAATCAGAAAGAATAAGACAAATATGCCTTCTTGTCAGAATAAAGAGTTCCATTTTCAATTATTTAAAGCCAAGCCTAGGTTGCACTTACGATCGGTTTCCGATCGGATTTTATCAGATCGCCTTTTCTTTGATTCTTATCTGTGACGAATACATCGGCGATCAAACATTAGCATAAGTGTTTTCGATATTAAAAACGCCTGGAACAATGTCGGCGATGATATTGTAGATTTACTTTCAAGGATCGTGTCGGATGTCGTGGCCGATCAGGGGGACGGATAGAATTTAACGTTACGCTTTCTTTTCAACTAAATAAACAATACAAAACAATTTTTAACTCTTTTGTATCATCACGACGGAACTTTGGAAGATTAATAATGCCTATTTTCACATTCTTATTTTCAGGAAGATTCAGGTAATTTTTTATATTGTTTTTACCTGATTTTTAGGATTGAATTTTTGACGGATTGATGTCTTTCCGATATGATCAAAGAAACCATTGAATCAGAAAATTGCTTATAAACACTTTTCTATCAAATTGAATTGTTTGCTTTTTAGTTTTGTCAGATTAATTGTAGGTTTAGAATATCTAAGATATTGATTGATGAATGGGTGCGTGGGAAAAGGATTTTAGTTTAAAACAAAGGCATTGGTCTTGTGAGGGAGGAAACCAGGTATTTGCAAGTACCAAAAATTACTCGTTCTTTTCTATTCATTCTCGAATATTCGATTGTCTAAACCACTTTTCTGTAAAAAGAAAAAATGCAGTTACCTGTTTTGAATAAATTAAATCTCATTTCGATTAAATTATAATTATCCTTTTATTGATACATGAGGGTTATTGCACCATAACAGAATGATGACAAGGCAGAAACAGAGAATTGATTAATTAAAAGATATTTGTTGTTTTCCATTTTCAATTATCACTGGACTGAATGCAGACATTGCTTTCCATCGTGAAAGGAATCTGAAAAAGTCAAACATTGACCTTGATGGACAGATAAAGTGCCCTTATCTTGGTTCAGATTTTCATATTCGCCACTCGAAAAATGATGGATAATTTCTTTCGCATGAGAAACTCGGAATACTGAAGTGCCGCGTAGTGGTATCACAAGACGATGCTAAGCCAGAAGAAGCTAGGGTTTGGGGTCAAGGAAAGGACGTAGGAGTCAGATATCAGCCCTTCCTCCCCCTCGTCTGTCCGTCAGTTGAACCAAGTGATCGTGACTGGTGACCATAGTATAGAACTCACAGACTCTCTATTTCTCTGGACTCCTTTCTTTCTAATGCCCGTAAGAGTCGCTGCTGCTATGTTTTGATACGAGTTGGTAAACATATACAGTTTGTATGATAGTAAAGTTGTTTTAATTGTTATATTTGATAACTATTTTTATCATCAAGTGGTTGATCAGCGAAACGTTGATGATTGGAATGCAAATAGAGTTGGTCTTTTTTTCTGTTGAAAAAAGTATGTATCAACAAATCACATTGGGAGATTATCCAGCAAGTCTTAGTTCTTTTCAAAGCTGAGAGGGGACATTTCCATTTTAGACTTGTAAACTAAGATTCCACCAGAATTCAATTTTTCATTTCTTGGTGGAGTGATCTTAAAAGATGCAGGAATCAACCAGCGATAATTTGAAAAATAAATAGATTCATCGTTTGGTAAACTAATCTTAGCTAGAAAGACGCAAATAGAAGGACATTCAGTATTTATGGTACTTAAATACCGGTGGAGCCCAACCAAATTTATGAAGTCAACTCAATGGACTTGTCGAATTTTTTTGCACAGGCCTGGATACTTTCAAATACTCTGAGCGATTCATACAATTCTAAAAATGAACTGTATCATTAATGTTATTACAACTTGAAATCAGTCTGATACAATTTTTATTTAATCAGATTTTAAATGTCACTCCGGCAGATCACCAAATGACTTTCGCAAATCAGTCAGCTAGTTCTTAAAAGTCACAAATGGCAGTAGAAGTTTTCAGCAAATGACGCTGTTTCAAAATGTTAGAAGATATCTAGTCTCTCCGGCACTTTCTTACGAACGGATCCTGTTTTCTATACAATTTACACATATTATGAATAGCGTACTTGATTTCCTGCAGGCCAAACGCCAGAATTTATTTTGGAAGCTTCCGCTAAATATTATCACTATCCGCAACTTGGTTCGTATCTTTGTCAATTTCCTTTGCCACATATCCTGAAACATAGCGAATTGTTAGCCATTTCCGTCTTTGCAACAGACCCCCTTTCTTTCATCCAAAGATGAAGGATTCCCGAAACTCACATCGATTCCGCTTGAAAGACCAGCTCCAAGTCTTGCATGCTATCATGTGACACCAATATTCTTATATATATCTGATCTTATAAATATTCTATGCACATATGAGTATATATATACTTATGAATATATATATATATATATATACTTATGAACATATACTTATTAACATATATACATATGTATGTATATATATATGTATATATATATATATGTATATATATATATATATGTATGTAAATATATATATGTATATATATATATATGTATATATATATATATATATATGTATATATATATATATATGTATATATATATGTATATATATATGTATATATATATGTATATATATATGTATATGTGTATATGTATATATATATGTTTATATATATATATGTATATATATATATATGTTTATATATATATATATGTATATATATATGTATATATATATATATGTATATATATATATATGTATATGTATATATATGTATATGTATATATGTATATATATATATGTATATATATATGTATATATATATAAATGTATATATATATATATGTATATATATGTATATATATATATGTATATATATATGTATATATATACATATGTATATATATATATGTATATATATGTTTATATATATATGTATATATATATATATATATATATATATATATATATATATATATGTATATATATAAATATATATATATGTATATATATAATGTGTACTTTAGAGAGTGAGACAGACTCGGGAGTGAAGTTTTTGGTGGTAAGGTTTATTAATCCTTATATGTCAATAGTCCATACATGTTTCGGGATTTCTCCCATCATCAGTGGTGCGTGTTGTGTGAGTGTGAATTAAAATGTACCATGTGGAACCAGAGTCCACTGCTAGGGGCTATGCATTGTGGGTAAATTTTGTTGTCAGGGCTACTAGAGGCCTCATGCTGAATGTAAGAATGACCAGCAGGTATTGGGATTTTGGTAAAGCAGCAGCAGTTGGTCTTGGGGAGGGCAGAGTGTGTCAAGGTAGGGGGTAGTGTTGTGGAGGTGGATTTTTTGGTATGTTTGGGATAGTGTAGAGGGAGGGGTGGTGGGGTTAAGGAGCTACATAGGTATCAACCTTAAAAGTTACTGAAAATGTTACTGAAAATGTTTTGGCTATGATTTGGACAGGGGCTATAACAGGCTAAGGTGAAGTTTTTCCTATGGGTCTAGGTGACTTTGAAGCTTCCATTATTGAGTGTGTCTAAGATGTGGGTGTGAGGATATTAATGGTAGGAGTTGTGTGTATTAGTGTTCTGTGTGGTGCGGGTTGTTCAGTTTAGTATTTAATCCATTAGGATATAGGGTTTTAAGTTTGTTGATCCACATGTTTTCGTGTTTTTCTAGAACTTTAGTTATGTCAATTGGAGTAGTTTTTTCTTTTTTTTCTATGATAGTGAAGCTAGCGTCAGTGGCAAAATTGTGGTCAGGTGTGCGAAAGTGTAGTTCTACAGGAAGTGGGCTACGATTATTTTTTGACTTAATCCTATGTCTATAATTGTTGAGTCTAATATTAAATTGCCACTCGGACTTGCCTATGTACTGTAACTTACATCTATTGCACTCTAGAAGGTATATAATGTTCTTACTGCGGCAGTTGCTATTGTGGTATATGTAGTAACTCTCTTTTGTGGTGGTGCTTGTGAATGTGTTGGTGTACTTGAGGTGGTTGCAACATAGACTGTTTCTTATGTTGCAAGGTGTGCAGAATTTAATTGTTCTAGGTGTATTTTTGTGTACGACTTTATTGTTAACGATACTATTGCTACTGATCATGTCTCTGATGTTTTTGGGTCTGCGGTAGGAGATAACACATGGGTCTATGAATGTTTCTTTTAGATCTGTTTTAATCGTGAGAATGTTCCATCTATTATTGATGATGTGTGCTAAGGGTGGGAGTGTGTTGTTGAAGGTTGTTATAAGGGGTATGCGGTTGGGTTTGTTATTATGGGACAGTGAAAGGGTTTCATCTCTGGGTATTCCAGTCGCTTTTTTTATTTGTTTTTTTGTGTCATCTAGTGGATAACCTCGTTGGGTGAAATATTGTATTAGGTTATGTCTGAGTCTGTTAAGTTCACTATTGGTGGAGCAGATTCTTCTAATTCTAAGAGCTTGTGAAAATGGTAGGCTTCTTTTTAAGTGTTGGGGATGGGCTGATATGGAGTGGATGTAATTGTGGGTGTCTGTGGGTTTTGTGCAGAGGGTGGTTTGGAGGTTTCTGTTGTCATCTATATATATGCGTGTGTCTAAGAAGGCTATGGAGTCAGTGGATGTTGTGAAGTCAAAATTAATAGAGTCATGTGCCGAGTTTAGATGTATAAAGAAGTTATCTAGTTTGTTTTTTTTTTTCGCCTGTATATATGAAAAAAATGTCGTCTATGTATCTACCATAAAAGATACAGTCATTTTAAATCTCTGGGTAAATGTAGGTTTCTTCAAATTTACCCATGAAGATATTAGCATAGGATGGGGCCGCTACTGTGCCCATGGCGCAGCCTTTCACCTGGAGGAAGTGTCTATTATTAAAGTTAAAGCTATTTAGAGTTAGAATGTGGTGCATAAGAGTGGTGATTGTTCTAGTGCTAGGTTTTTTAGTAGTTCTATTGTTTAAGGCTTCTGTCAGTGCTAGGATACCTTTGTCATTTTTGATGTTGGAGTATAGGGATTAAACATCCATACTAACTAGAAGTACTTTGTCTGGGATTGCTGTGATGTGTTTGATTTTATTTAGGAGGGCTGTGGTGTCACGTATATATGATTTGATTTGTGTTGCTAAGGGTTCGATGTAGTGATCTACAAATTTTGATAGTTTGGTAGTGTGGCAGTTCGTGGAGGAGATGACTGGTCTACCTGGGTTATTTGGTTTGTGGATTTTGGGGAGTAGGTAGAACCTTGCAGGTTTTGTGGAAGTGGGTTTCAGTATATTCTGTGTCCTTTTGTCTATCATGTTGCTATTGTGTAATTCTGTTAGGGATTGGGTTATTGTGTTCATGTATTCGTTAAAGGGGTCTTTGGGGAGTTCTCTGTAGAATTCTGTGTTGCTTAATTGTAAGTTAGCTTCTGTGAAGTATTCATCTAAACCCCAGATGACTACGGATCCACCCTTATCTGCTCTTGTGATGATCAAGTTTGTATTGTTTTTTAGTTTATCAAAGGCCTTTCGCTCTTTAGTTGTAAGGTTATCACGTGTTAGGGTTTGTTGTGTGTTATTGTTGATGAAGGTTTTTATGTCATCTCTGACTGCTATCTCAAAAGTTTGAATGGTAGTGTCTATGTTTTTTGGGATGAAGGATTTGTTGGGGTCTTTAAGCCTATCAAGGATGTCACTATCGTGGATAGACATATATGAATATATATACATATATATATATATATATATATATATATATATATATATATATATATATATATATATATACTTATGAATATACATAAATGAATATATATATATATACTTATGAATATATATATACATATATACTTATGAATATACATATATGAATATATATATATACTTATGAATATGCATATATGAATATATATATATATATACTTATGAATATACATATATGAATATATATATATATACTTATGAATATACATATATGAATATATATATATATATACTTATGAATATACATATCTGAATATATATATATATACTTATGAATATACATATATGAATATATATATATACTTATGAATATACGTATATGAATATATATGTACGCATACTTATGAATATACATATATGAATATATATATACTTATGAATATACATATATGAATATATATATATATATACTTTTGAATATACATATATGAATATTTATATACTTATGGATATACATATATGAATATATACGTATATACTTATGAATATAAATATATGAATATATATGTATATACTTATGAATATAGATATATGAATATATTTTTATATACTTATGAATATACGTATATAAATATATATATATATATACTTATGAATATACATATATGAATACATATATATACTTATGAATATACATATATAAGTATATATTTATACTTATGAATATATATATATATATATAAGTATATATATATACTTATAAATATACATATATAAGTATATATATATATATATACTTATAAATATACATATATGAATATATATACATATATACTTATGAATATACATATATGAATATATATATACTTTTGAATATACATATATGAATATATATACTTATGAATATACATATATAAATATATATACTTATGAATATACATATATGAATATATATATACTTATGAATATACATATATGAATATATATATACATATGAATATACATATATAAGTATATATATATATACTTATGAATATACATGTATAAGTATATATATATATACTTATAAATATACTTAATGAATATATATATATACTTATGAATATACATATATAAATATATATTTATACTTATGAATATATATATATAAGTATATATATATATACTTATAAATATACATATATAAGTATATATATATACTTATAAATATACATATATGAATATATATACATATATACTTATGAATATACATATATAAGTATATATATACTTATAAATATACATATATAAGTATATATATATATATATACTTATAAATATACATATATGAATATATATACATATATACTTATGAATATACATATATGAATATATATATACTTTTGAATATACATATATGAATATATATACTTATGAATATACATATATAAATATATATACTTATGAATATACATATATGAATATATATATACTTATGAATATACATATATGAATATATATATACATATGAATATACATATATAAGTATATATATATATACTTATGAATATACATGTATAAGTATATATATATATACTTATAAATATACTTAATGAATATATATATATACTTATGAATATACATATATAAGTATATATTTATACTTATGAATATATATATATAAGTATATATATATATACTTATAAATATACATATATAAGTATATATATATACTTATAAATATACATATATGAATATATATACATATATACTTATGAATATACATATATAAGTATATATATACTTATGAATATATATATATATATACTTATAAATATATATATATATATATACTTATAAATATATATATATATGAATATATATATATATACTTATGAATATACATATATGAATATATATATACTTATGAATATACATATATAAATCTATATATACTTATGAATATACATATATGAATATATATATACTTATGAATATACATATATGAATATATATGTATATACTTATGAATATACATATATGAATATATATATATATACTTATGAATATACATATATGAATATATATATATATATATATATACTTATGAATATACATATATGAATATATATATTTACTTATGAATATACATATATAAATATGTATATATACTTATGAAAATACATATATAAGTATATATGTATATACTTATGAATATACATGTATAAGTATATATATATATATATACTTATAAATATACATATATGAATATATATATATACTTATGAATAAGCATATATAAGTATATATATATACTTATGAATATATATAAATAAGTATATATATATACTTATAAATATGCATATATAAGTATATATATATATATATACTTATGAATATACATATACGAATATATATATATGTACTCATGAATATACATATATAAGTATATATATATATACTTATGAATATACATATATAAGTATATATATATATATACTTATGAATACACATATATAAGTATATATATATATACTTATGAATATACATATATAAGTATATATATATATACTTATGAATATACATATATAAGTATATATATTTATGAATATATATATATACTTATAAATATATATATATATACTTATGAACATATATATATATATATATACTCATGAATATACATATTTAAGTATACATATATATGTATATACTCACAAATATACATATATAAGTATATATATATATATATACACTCACAAATATACATATATAAGTATATATATATGAATATATATATATATATATATATATACATATATGTATACAACTGAATATACATATATGAAAAAAAAATATATACATATATACTTTTGAATATACATATATGAATATATATATATATATATATATACTCATGAATATATATATATATATATATATATATATGAATATATATATTTTTGCATGTGTGGGTGTGTGTATGTGTTTCAAATCGTTACTTTGTTCCATATGTATTCAAAAGTGCCTTTTTATTCGTAAAGATTGGAACATTTGTATAACTCGGAGAACCATATACTATCCTCTAGAAAAACAACGATAAAGGAGAGTTGTTTTACTCATTCAGACTATATCAAAAATTTACACTGTAAATGACAGGTCAGGATTCGATGCTATTGTATGGAGAGGCTGGTAACAATTTCGTATTGGTTAACGGTAATGAGAAAAAAAATTACCCAGCTAAATATATAAAACGAAGTGGGATATTTATAAAAACAATTTGTAGCTGCTTATTTTTTTCTCGGCACTAATTTTACTCGGTAGAGAATCGAAAACTTACTTCTTTATTTATGAGAACTAAGGCTGTTTTTTTTTTGTTTTTTTTTTTTTGCTACCACGTACAATCGGTGCTAAATAAAAAAAATAGTTTCAATAAAAATGCCCTAATAATCATTGCACTTTGTCAGACATAAATTGTCCATTTATTAATAATACAATTTCATTTTGTGTGTGTGTGTGTGTGTGTGTGTGTGTGTGTGTGTGTGTGTGTGTGTGTGTGTGTGTGTGTGTGTAACACGATATTTCGAAGATTAACAATCGATCATCCGTCCCTATTCCCCAATTGGGGGTATTTGGCACACAATCCTGGTCAGTCTAAAAGAAAAACATGATGGATGGACATTGAATGGTTATAGAATTCACTAGACTGTTATTATCTGCGTGATTAGCTATCCCTTTACAGCACGTGCCTAATATCTGCAAAGTTTAAAACAATGGATGACAACCTAATAACGATCAAACTTCGAACGTGACGATTGGTAACTTCAGTACGTGTCGCTGAGTATCTCTTTACATTAGGTTTCCAAGGTATTTAATAATCAGAATCATTGTGCTACAGGAATAAAAGACGAAATCTAACTTTAAATTATATATATATATATATATATATATATATATATATATATATATATATATATGTGTGTGTGTGTGTGTGTGTGTGTATGGGTGTGTGTGTGTGTGTGTAGGAAATGGACATATTTGGTCCAGCAGCAGAATGAATCATATAATTACGTTTTATCGAATAGATACTTATTTGAAATGATCTGCCGTTACACGGTCAATATATCATCCAATTTAAACAACGTAGATAGAATAAACAATTAAAGAAAATGGGGCTGCTGCAGGAATCGAACCTGCCACGGATAGGGTAGCCACTTCAACGTGGCAATGCTCTTATCATTGAGCTAAACAGCCACCGGTGATGCATCAGCTGGATGGCAAGAGCATTGCTATGTTGAAGCAGCTACCCCACCGGTGGCAAGTTTGATTTCTGCAGCAGCCCCACTTTCTGTTATTGCTTATTCCATTCACGTTGAATAAATTGAGTGACGATAGGAGATCATTTAAAATAATTTCCTATATAAGGCAATGTAGTTCATAATTCACACACACACACACGATCTGCACACCATATATATATATATATATATATATATGGAGAGAGAGTGAGAGAGATTGATGCATACATACATATATAATTTGCATGGATATCATGTGGAAAAACTGAGAAATTCTTACTGGTTTTTTTTGTTGTTGAAAGGATTGAAATAATTGATTTTACATACAAACTTTGCTCTGTTGCGTTTCATTCAAAGGGATATAGAAGACAAACATTTCCATTACTGTATGATTTGGAAGAATCCCAAATTGGAGGAGCTTCTTTTCACCGACTGAAAAAAACGGCTTCAACACACCCGATGAAGCCGGAAAGATACATTGAGTTGAATCCACTGCATAAACAACAAAAGTGAAGAAACTAATAGATATACTATATTCCAATCAAATTCATTTTCCTTCATAATGTACTGATATTGATGAGAATCAACACTGAAATATGAATAAAATTAACCAAGACATTATTTATATTCATTAGAATATTAACACTCCCCAACGGATGCATGCTCCTGTTTTTCAATTTTCTGATTCAAATTCTTTTCTGCTACAGATCATTCAATCAAAACAGATATCCATCATATAATCATCATGTACCATTAAAGCATAATTACCAATATAAAATCACCACATATCCCTTGGATAAATATCAATTAAAACAACGTAAGATGGGAAAAGTTAGAAGATACGCAAGATGAATGTATGAAAACTATGTGCAAAAACAAAAACATCACCTATTGCAGTCAGATGCCAAGGTTTTGCTGCCAACTCGGCCTCGACATATCTCACAAAACTCGATCATGAATAGAGAAAAGGGAATCGATCAAAATGCTCCAAGATCAGACAGAGATTCTGTCTGCTTTGATCTGGAACTTCTGCATTGTGATGGTGAACCAACGATATGGTACCGTGAGGTAATCCTTGGGTGCACTGGGTAAGTGGTAACGATGCTTCGGTGCTGAAATCATCCCTACCCCCAGGGTCACCATCTGATTTAGGCTTTGTTGATGACACTGCTACGGTTCTCGCTGCAGTATTTCTATAAGTGTATTATTTATATCCATCCTAACATCTTTTCCTATCTATTTTCATCTATTCTTCCACTTGTGATTGGCATAAAGAATATCCTGAAGATTTGATTCGCTGTTTAAGGGAAAATATGATTATCAACATTTTTCACAGAATTTGAATAATAACCAATAACTTCAGAGAACTTTTACAGATACTTAACTGCTTTCTATCTATTTCTCTTATATTTTCCGAATCGTTATTTATAGGCAGGCAGAAAATGAAGTCTTACCTGGAAGATGCGATTAAGTTCGAAATTGAAAGCGTCATCCAATTTTTGACAAGAATTGAAAAATTAAATTTTTCTTGATTTACAAAAAAAGAAAAAAAGATTGCTTCCCCAAAACAAAATCGAAATACTGCATGAGTGAATATTTGAAATTAATCACCGATTCCGAAGAGACCATTTCCAAGACGATTTTTACAGAAGATCAACGGCAGACCGTATTGGTTGCTTGAAGTAGTCTGATTTTAAGAATCCATTTCTGAAAGAATAACTGTTTCTGTCAGTTTGTCACAGTAATAAATATTGGTACAGTTCAATGAATTTTCATCTTCATACTTAATCATGAAACAAAGAAAAAACGTTGATTATTTGTTCTTTCAAAAAAAAAATTAAAGGATTTGGGATTTTTTGAAGGCTTCAAAATTCGGCCAAGAATGATAACGAGGATAATATCTCTTTTGCTACTACTGCTTTGACAGTAGCTATTGTGGTTTGTCCATTTTCTCAACCACTAAGATTCAATTCAATCAGCAATCGTGGCATGCCGTTGAGATAAAGCCAATATAGATAAATAGATGGATATATAATAATTATTTCGCTCAGATATTGCTTGTCATTAACATGTTTGCAGTCGTAAGAACTCATTCTGCTAAAATAATTCAACTAAGCTCAGATGAGAAATGTTATCCTGTACTGAAATGTTCAGATGCCGAATGAAAATGTATGTTTGTCAATCCGAAGTTGGAATTGGTAAATCCTCAGATAGAATCGAGACCGGACATTTTACATTCAAATGCGAATTGCGTAATTGTACAATTCAATAAGGAGAAAAAAAGAAACCATTGTATTGTCCAATTCTGCCTGATCCATCAAGGAAAAGTACCTTGGTGTGATAGGGTAGAAAGTTGAAAATAGAAATCCCAGTACAAGACAGCACACGGATCTATCCAAGAAGTGTCCAGACATTCGATATAGCCTATCTATAGCAATGGCACCTTAGTCTCCTTCTATGTATTCTGCTTGGGCCTCGTAAACTTATCCCAACGTCTATTTTGCTTTTATCAGCGATCCGCAATGTCCCCTTCCTGGATTACCATTAGCTACCTCGCCGAGTTCTCCTTGATCTAACCCATGGTCTTAAATCTTCTGAAAACAGTAGGGAGCCATATCGAGGTTTTAGGGGAACAAAATGTGGGTGTTCAGATGTTTTGTCGAAAAGCCTTGCACTAGACATGAAGAATGAGCAGGTGAATATTCATGATTGAGATTGTGAATACGGCGGTCACACAGTGCACACGCTTACTCAACAGTGTCTCATTTCCCGATTGAGTGACCCCAGAAGAGAGTGTCTAATCATGCATGTACAGTAAGGTTCCCTCTGATTAGCAGCCTAACAATCGCTTGGGACTTTCCAACCATAATTCGAATATAGCAGTGTTCACAACTTGTTTAAAAATAGCGTAGTATCATTATTTAAGGGGCTCTTGTAGTAGATGTGTCGGGGGAAAACTTCTTCTTGAACACGGAGAAAGCAGTAGGAAGTTGATGTGATAGATATAACATTCGACATTTGACACACTGTTATCTTTTCACTTGCTTAATTCTCAAACAGCGGAGAACTACAGGTCTGGAGATTGCTTAGCCAAGCATTTTGTTTGAACTGCCTGCTGCAGGCCACTCATGGTGTGAGAAGCAATTTAGAACGCGTAGGGATGATCGATTCTGAAAAATGCTTATCCATTCTGCAGGTGGGGTTTTGCTCGATATTCACAGACTGTTTTTAGAGAAAAACAGAACTTGTTCGATTGAAGATGTTGCTTTGTGTCATACAACTAAAAGAGATCGAGAATGGTTGGTTCGGAAAGAATCTTTGCTATTCATGGATCCGGTTCTATATGTGTGGTCCTTTTTAATCTTTGTAAAGGTGGGGGGTAACTCCTCTTAAATCCTTCTGTCCTAGCTACTTGTTATATTCACAGTTGTTTCATCATGTTTATTTACCTTAAAAAACGATTTCATATCAATTCTATTCCATTACCATTTCTTTTAAAAGTTTAGGTAATTTTGGTGTATTTATGAATAAGTATATTTCGAATTTTGGTAAAAGATAGGTATTTGAAATTTGAATATAATACACAAACAAATTGGTACATTTTTTTCTCTGGTCATTTTTTTTTAAGTTGAAAAATTTGTTTGTGGGCACTGCACAAGAAAAATGAAAAAAGCATCAACATATTGAATCTTTTCAAAAACTTTGGGAAAAAATCAACATTACTTCTGTTATGTCTTTTCAACATATTTTCCTACAGAATAGTTTGTTTCATGAACATCAGTTAATGAATAATGGAAGAGAACTCACCTAAGTTTTGAAAAAATTCGAGGTTGAAATTTTCTAACCCAAACATCTAATTATATATATTGCATTCATTTATTCTGCATTCTACAAAATGTTTACTTCATTTATATTTTGCATCTATCATTCACATTATAAATTCATAATATAAACAATATTTACATGATATGAACAGTATGAAAATCATTATTGCTACTATTATGTTATACCATATATATATACACACACACGCATTATATATATATATATATATATATATATATATATATATATATATATATATATATATAAACAGCATCGGACATCTGGTATCTTTTCCAAATACTTTTTTTTCTCTAAGACGATGTAAAAAAAAAAAAGATATCAAAATTTGACTAACTTAGGTGTGATGAATGAGATTTTTCGTTTTTAGGGAAATTATCAAGATGTTCAAAGAGATATATCTAATGAATAATTATTACAGTTTTTTTTTTTCATGGCATAATCGGGGAATCGTAACCTGACTGTTCAGTTTTTAGAGACAATGTGCGTGTGCGTGTGTGTGTGTGTGTGGGGGGGGGTCCGTGTGTCTGTGTCTGTGTGCCTGTGTGTATCTGTGTGAATTAGAATGATTTGTTTTTAATCAATGCGGATTGAAATATCTACGCGGAATCATGTTCTACACTTGGTATCAAACATTGGTCGAATGTTTTTCACGGATTCAAATTTATACATGAGCAACCGGAAAATATTGAGAAATCAAATATCTTATTCTTGGCTAAAACAGATTTGAAGATCATTTAATTAATTTTTCATGATACATACCTCCCAGTATATATCAAAAACGGATTTACGAGACATATAGCTTCTCGTCGACATACAGAGCTCTGTATATATCCCAAGAGTATTTTGAATATTATTCTTAAAAGCTGCTGTTTCATCATCATTTTCACTTCTTTCATCTACCTATATTTTGGCAGATTAGACGACACCTTCAGCATACACCCTACCATCCCCCAAATTGAATAGTCCAATACACCAGGTACAAAAACAGTGACTAAACACTGAGCTAAAACCATCGAATCCAGACAGACATTTGGATCGTGCCTCCTCTGAGAGTCGCCTTATCCGTCGAAATGAACGATTGTTTACTATCTGTCAACCTCCGTTACCAACATCAGGTCAATTTACTTTGATGTTCTGCTTTCTATAAAACTTTCATATTTTGGGAAGACCTCCATCAAATTGGATATTTCTGCCCTAATTCTGTTACTTTCTAAAAATCGATTTCATTTACAAATTATATTTATCAGGTCTCAGCAAGGGGACTGCACGAGTGGTTAACGATGCGGAAAATGGAATTGGCTCGCTGAGTTCGAACGTCAATCTAAACAATCTTCGATTATGTCACACAAATACCCTTGGAATAGGTATGAATCCATTGATTTTCTACCCGGATATGGGTGAATTAGCAGATGGAGCAAATGCTTCGGGCGCCTGTCGCTTCTGAGAATATTTCCACACATTGAAAACCAAACGCTGATTTGGGCAATCTGCGTTTACTTCACGAAACCACCAAGCTATGGGTAAAAAAGCGTGGAGAGCAAGGGAGGCCTCCTAGGGTGCTTGCCACTTCTGAGTCTATTTTCACATATTGAGAATATCGCTGAGCATCGAAGTCACGCTGGAGACAAGAAATTCGAGAAAACGATATAATGCCCAAGAATGATCGGCTTCACCGTACACAGCGTGAGGGTGATATTTAATTAATTGAGCTCTTGATGAAGTCAGTGGGTTATTTTCTACAGCAACCAAAAAGCACAGCAGGATTTTTGACAGTCTTTGACTCTGGCCAGAAGAAAGTAAGTCACTCTTGTGAAGGTGTGCTCCTCAATATCATCTCGAATGTCGATCAATGCTTATGGATGTCTATCCGTATGTCAGTATATTGCCCAGGATATGCGCAAGGCATTTCCTCAGAGAAATCTTGAAGTGCACTAGTTTAGTTATTATGGTGGTTTGGTTCAATCAATGAGAGAGACTCATATTTGGATTGGGCTTTTTTTGTAGCACCCTGGGTTATAGTAAGATAAGGAGAACAAATATCAACCTTTTTTTCAGCGTCTTGAACATCATTGTAATTATACAGCATTCTCTCCTCTAAGGAAAAATGGGATTCAGTGCACAAATTTGAATGGCTAAGAGTGGTTAGTTCTGTCGATTACTAGCTTTTGAAATGGCAAAAATTGGCTATTTTCATGATAACCATAGCCACACAAACAGCCAAGTTTGCGATTACTGGATTTTAAATGGCTAAAAATTGATAGATGGCAGCTATTCAAAATGTTTAAAACAAACTCGATTTTTCAATAGCTGGCTTAATCTGATCTGATCTATATCTAATCAATGCGTTTTATAAGTATACGTTACCCGGGCCTTTGTTAAAATGGATGCGAGTAGCATGTTTAGCTGAGCAATTGTCTGAAATATAATTCTTGCCAATTTTAACCATTTTTAAAACTTATCGTCGCGGGAAGTAGCCACTTTTAGTCATTATTACTGCAATCATCTTCTGCTCTCCAGAAACCGAAGACTATCGAATTTTATTTGTTGCGGATAATATTTTCCAATTTATTGCACATTATTTTTTGAAAATGGCGAAAATAGTTTTGTTTCCTTTTAAATGTTTGAACAGTTTTGTTTCCTTCTTAATCAAATTAGATTCGAAACAAAAACGTAAAAAGAAAGCAATGATGTTATAATCGGGTGTTAACTACCTTAAAATGATCAGTCGGACATAAAGAACTCGAGGGGATTGGTGAATAGAGAGACAGACGGATAAAAGGCGAAATGGAAAAGATAAAAACAGGAAAATGAGAAATGAAAGTTTTTGATAAAGAGGGAAAACAGTAAATAACAAGACCGTCGGCTGCAATGGTCAAATTCTGCTCCAACATCTCTTCCGACTGAAGATGATTACTGCAACTTTTGTATCGTATACATAAAAAACATGTATAACTATGTATATTTTTGTATAGATATACTGATTCGTTAGAATGAAATAAGCCTAAGAATATCTACAAGAAAAAAAAATTCGTTATTATCTTAGACTTGTCAATTTTGATCAATCAGCAAAACAACTCCCTTACAATCAGCTGGTCGTGAACTGTAATTGCAAAAGAATGTGGATTTTACGTATCGGTTTCCAACCCTCATTTTGGTGAGAATTATTCTTGTTGATCTTGTTATGGTAGGGAAACCGAGTCAACCCAAAATTTTGTTCCAGTGTTTGACAAAAGAGGAGAAAGAAAAGAAAAGAGAAGAAAAGAACAAATAAATGAATTATCCAGCCATTTTAGATATCTCAAGAACCAGTCGTGTCATATTCATGTAATTTGGCGACACCGCCGACGAGGCCTAGATGTTTATACATGAATCAACACTATCCCATGGGGTTATTCAGTCGACAGTGAAACGGCATTGAGTGAGCTTGTCTACCGTATGACGTCCACATTCACGATGATCTATGCTTTCCATTATTCAAATCTTCTGAAGAGAATCTTGGCAAAACATTACATCACTCAAGCCCGATTTTTGGTTGGCGTGATACTATCCATACAGAATAATTAAATATTGCAAGAGAAATGCAGGACATCTAATAACAGGGAGAATGTAGCAACCTGATAAAAAAAGCGATTTAAATAAAAACATCGACCAGAAATATCACCAAAACTGTCAAGAATGGTTTCTTCAGTCTTTTAGTTGGTCTAGCTGGTTGACTCTTTCACGCGTACAGGCTGCATCGATGGAGCTACAGGGCTGAGGATTTAAGCATTCTTTCCTCACTATGTTTGTAATGAATATTTTTCAAATTCATTCTAAAGTGTTTTCAGTGGGGTTGCAATGTCAACTTATGCTAAAATAACCTCTTTGTGTTCGATAACATTGACTCAAGCTTTTTTTCTGAAAATTTAGACTTGTCTTTATTGATCATCCCCCCCATACCAGGGAATTTACCTTTTCATTGATCACCCGTTTTTTTCCATTCTCTTAATTGATCACCCCTGACACGGCCAAAATTTGTGGTCACGTTACAGTTTCTATTCAGTGACTAATCAAACCTGTTTTCTTTATTTAATTTACTGCAAAATAAAAGAAACTAAACGAACTCATTCGACAGAGCAAAATGAAATTAGAAGCTTATCTATGAAATTATTCATGGACTGGCAATCGATGAATTCCACGTTGAATTCCGAAACTCATGATGCTGGAAAACTAAAAGAGAATGTACGCACTCCCCAGACGAAGCTCACACCTTTTATGACCGATACTGGCATCCCAAGAAAAGATATCGGTCAGTGTGAATCATAACAGACTCTTCAAAAACAGAAGCTTATAATCTGCCGTCATCTTGCAAAGGAAAGAACTTCATTTTTTCTAAGTTGGTTACACTTTTTGACATCTCATGACCGATTACCATTGGACAAATATATTATAAAGGTGGATAATGTTTTCAAACCATTATTGCTACCGGAATCAGTGGGCCCTGAACACTTTAGTCGAAGAGATCAATATAAGCAACTTCATCTGTGTGCAATTTTTTTGCACAATGTTATTAAGATTCTGTCCCAAACTCTCTATATTTGCAATGGCAACAATGCAAGGATAGGAGATCCAACAACCGCAAAGGAAGAAAGAAAGAAAAGAAAGAAAGAGAAAGAGAAAATTTTTTTTTTTAAAGAAAAAAAACTAGTTGGAAGGAATGAAGAAATGAAAAAAGATAGATAATTTAACTGTAATTGAAGGCAATCTAAAAAGTAGGATGAACCAAAAAAAAAAAAAAACAAACTGGAGAGCGACATTTTAATGACCTTTAAATCAGTCGTTGTTAAGGGAAATGCCTGTTTCCCTTTCGACAAATGCAAGAAAGTATCTGAAGTATCAAAATAGCAACAACTGCAGACTTAACAATTTCCAGAAAGAAAAACAAAGAAAACTATCCATACTGGAATAGTTGACTTCTCCTCGAAGGAATTTCCCTTTTTGGATCGACAACCAAATGCCTCTTCTTTCTATGATTGCTGACTTGTTGTAATGTTTCTCTGTACTTTGAACTGAAGTGAATAAACTAAATAACTAAAAACAAAACAAAACAGATTTGGGATAAGAACGTCAAAGATTATATAACCGAAGTGGTTGGTTTATTTCGGTAAGAGCGAAACATTTCGTGATGTGCATCGCCCCTGAGATCCACAAGACTAAATATAGACGGAAGTCTTGGTCGCTTACATAAATTTCATTACAATAGAAGAGGTGACTTTTTGCCACCTTTTCGGTTGATTTTGTATGGTTCGTAAATGATGTGACCTTTTATTAACGTTTAATTTTCTTTCTCAAAACAGATGAGTATTTTGACGTACTTCATAGGATACGGTATTGGGAACACATGTGTGTGTGTGTGCGTGTGTGTGTGTGTGTGCGTGTGTGTGTGCGTGTGTGTAATACAAAGCAAGAACACAATATAATAACATGGTATACAGTATCTGATGTATGATAGGTAAATCTCATAAAATGCTCGATACATTAAACATTAAATTGAGTAAGAGTAAAGCTTGAAATATGATGAAGTAAGTATTCGCTACGCAAACACGTTTATATTTCTACCCTGTTCAAATTTCTTCGGGCAAATGATTGGGTTTATTTTAGATTTTTATTCAGAAGGTTTTTCTAAAAGGAGGGATATGTTCTTGGTTATTGGATCTTCCTTTTACTCTATTCATATATATTTTCTTTTTTCTTGCTTGGTGGTTGATCATTCAATGTTATGTTTTTAACTCTTTTATTTAGTGGGGAATGTTGTGCTTATTGGTAGTTATAAATCATAAATTATAGTTAATCCATTGGATATTTGTGGTATAAGTAATTTATTTTCACTTAAATCTATTTCTGAGTGTTGAGCTTCCCTTCCTTATCAACCTAAAAGAAACACTTAGAAGTGAAATATTATATAAGAATATCAGAAACATCCTTCAGGAAAGAATTATCAGCCTAAAGAACAACCCCCCTCCAAAAAAAACATAAGCAAATCGCAAATCCTTACTTCATTATATATATATATATATATATATATATATATATATATATATATATATATATACAAATGATTTTCCTCATTCCAAGCTTTGTCAAGGAAATAAAGTACTACAAGAAATCGGTGGTTTATATAGTTGGTGTCTGAATAGGGGTGGGTATTGAAGGTAGATGAGATTATCAGCTAGGCTGTTGGTTGTCAATACTGCTTAGATCGGCAAATATCGGATGTTTGTGATTCAAGTGTGTGGTTTGTTTAGAATTTGATTAATGGAAGGGTTTAGGTAAAAAATGTGAATTTGTTCCAACTAGCCAAGTATACACCCGAGCGTGTGAGCAATGAGTGGAGGTCTTCAGCAGTTTGGTATTGGATTAGATCTGATGGGGGTGAGGACTAACGTCATGTATCGGTAATTTGTTTCACTAAACGTGGGCAGAGGTTCAGGCTACCAGGTGTCTGAAAACTTACACGGACACTCTTCAACTATATAAATACCCTCTTTCTCGAAGCGCGTTTTTTTCTCTTTTTCTTTCTTTTTCAGTGTATCGACATTGGACAGGACATTTCAACAGAAACGACTCTCATACGGTTGTAAATAAATGTAGAATTATTTCTGAAAAAAATTGTCCTTTTTTAAACACAACCCGTGTTTACACACACACACACACACATATATATATATATATATATATATATATATATATATATATATATATATATATATATATATATATATAAATGGGTGAGTGGATAGTTTCACATTTCTATAAAAAAGGTATTGTTCTCAAAGCCTGACCTCATGAGACAAAAGATCCCTAATGACACATCCATATAGCTGATTGGACTATGTAAAGTCTTACAATGGACGAAAAAGTCTCTGCAACTTCTGAGTAGATAAGTTAGAAAAAGACGTTAGTCACGGGACGGTTTCTTGAGTGTTACCGAGTAGATTTGTTTATTAGTTTCTTTTTAGAATGAAATATGAATATTTTGAGACAATAAATATGCTGATTAGTAAACAAAATCCAAGATCAACAAACATCCCCATGAAAGGTTTGGTGGCGAAACGTCAACCAAACGAAATATCTATTGGTTAACTCTCAGTCGGCTGCACATCTGGCAGCGAAAAGTCTGCAAAGCCGTCACGCCAGCTACACATACATCTATGAATATACATGGGTAGAAATGATATCGTTTCATTTCGACATTCAAAATTTACAAGTATGTATGAGTAGGTGCGCATGATAAGTGCTCAGTGATTTTTTTTTAAAGTTGGACAAATCAGATTCAAAGTTTGACCAAATTTCGCACGCAACATTTGCGTTATTTTTATGGCTGCAATGCTCAGCTTTCTTCATGAAGCTTGAAACTGCATCATGATTCTGATGCATAGAAACGATGAATCTTAGATGGATACATCAATGTATCCGAAAATATTCAGTGATTGATTTTTCTACCAAGTTTCACCAGCAATATTCTCCTTACTTTCATTGTTTGGATTCCCATTTCACTTCTGTTTTGAGGCTTTGGTACTTTGCTTTTAAATGTAATTTGCATAACAATGTTCATAAAGACTTATAGCACAAATCAGCTAAGAATAGGGACTTTGGTCTCTATATATGGAAAAAAAAAACAAAAAAATATGTTAAGTCTTAGTTTATACAGTGCAACTTCGTAATTATTTGAGATCAATTGATGAATATGTATCAGAATCATAACGGTGAGGGTTTAAAACATCAAAATGAAAAAAAAACAAAAACACATTTAAACAGAAAAAGAAACGATAATCAAACTCAACTATTAATGTTCTTTGGAATTAGTTTGTTAAGCATGGAGAGGTCAGGCGAATCCTGGAGAAAGTCAGTGCCCAATGATGGACACAGAGGCAGAGTCCCAGTGGCTCAATCGGTTGGCGCAGATCCGGTCTACATAGGTGCTACCATGGCAACAGATGTGGATTTCTTTTTTTTTGGGGGGGGGGGAGATCAGTTCCAATAAGTTTCTATATGATGTAATGCAAATTATTTTCATTCTGTAGGATCATTCATAACCATTTCTTGAAACGTTACTGCTGAGTTGAAAAAATGAATTGAGCAGATAGTAACCAATAATGAACAAGATGAGAATTTATGGTGAAAACAGTTATTTGGGCCTTTGCATTATCAGCCGCTTTTTACTTCAATGGTAAGAGCAACACTACGTTATAGCAGTCAATTGGTCGTAGGTTTGATTACTGCAGCTGTCCTATTTTCTTTGAATGTTTATTTTATTCATGTTTTCTAGGCAAAGTAATACATTGAACATGTGATGATAAAATATCTTTTTCAAATAAAAGCTTCTATATAATATAACGTATAAATATATATTTAGATAGATACGTTTAAGTATATATATATATTTATGATACTCTCAGAAACTAAAACCAATCACAAAGAGCTGATGTTCTAAGTGCGTACGGATGGAGAGAATGCTTACAGTTTCCATCGCTATTGTATGATTCATAACTACCAACAGGGGGAGAATTTCACAATGGAAAAAAAAGAACAACAACCGATGACTAAGAACTGAATGAGTGGAAGGAAAGGGGACAAAAAAGATATATAAAGAAGATAATAAGAAAGTCAAAGACCCCAAAATAGCCTCAATCTCGATCCCTAATACGCCAAATCATTCAAAACACTTTACCTCCGAGTGTCTCACTCTTTACAGTTCATATTATATATACACACACACTTATATATATATATATATATATATATATATATATATATATATATATATATATATATAACATTAAGAATACGTATGCATATGTCGATATATATGTATATGTATATTATCATATATAATATGTAAGTGTATATACATATTACAAATGATATATAAGTATATATATATATCTATATATCATGTATATAAATACGTATAGATATATATGTATATACAATACATTATGTATAATTATACATATATATTATACATGAGTATATACATATATGTATCAAATAAATTATACGTACACTTATCGTATGAAAGTACACACACACACACACACATATATATATATATATAAGTGATCGTATGATACATATATATGTATACATATACACTGAATATCATATAAAGTATTTAAGTATGTATACATGTATAATTATATTATATCTAGGTATACACATATGTCATGTGATACATCATATGTATCATAATGTATATATATATATATATATATATATATATATATATATGCGCATGTGTGAGTGTGTTTGTGTGTGTGTATGAATATATACATATATATATATATATATTAAACTCTAACACAATCTGTTTATTTTCTCCATCTTATAATCTTTTGATCTATTTGACATTGAATATCACGAATTTTTTTCCGTTTTCAAGGAGTATTTTTCTCGTGTAAGAGCAGGGATCTATTTACACTGTAGTTACAATGATAAACTGGATCCTTACTTCAGATATATCTGAATTCAGCAACTTACAAACTGCTTACTGCACATTTTTCAAGGTTGAATTTCACCAAAACAACACCCGTCGATTTGTATTAGGTATGTCATTGTGCTCTCCGAAAACAAATTTCTCCAAAACATTTTTCTTTGTATTTGTCCTCGTCTGAAACTACCTCGAGAACTATTAGAGTTAAATCTTAGTATACGTATATTATCAATCAGCAGTATCTTGAGAAGCTTGTTTTTTTCTCTAACGTACTCACATGAGAGGGTCAGCGCTTCTAAAAAAAATTATCCGGGGTCATTTCAACATCCTGGTGGTACAAAAGCCGTGTGATTAAACCCACGGAAATATGCATATCTGAATACAGCATATCACAATCTGCCTGAAGCAAATATTTCAAGATTGAATTTTACATTTTTATAGGTTCTGCTATTTTATTCTCAGAAAATAAGTGCGTACATACAATTTTTTAACTGTAATTTACAATTTACAATTACAGGGTCTGTCACAGTTCAGTTGTTGCGTGGGTTAGATCTCGAACAATGGAATTGGCTGATAGAGTTAAAACTCAGACAGAATGTTTTCCTCTCAACATAGTAATATAATTTTGGATGTGTCTATATCATATAAAGTACTAGAATCCATTTTTTTCACTTTAAATATCACGTGTTTTTAATTTATTTACACCTTTAAACCTTCTGGAAATTTGCCTGGTTTTATTTTTGTCATTTCGCCCAAGTTTGCAAGCTGGCCTGGCTTAGATTATGTGCTACCCCATCTGGTGAGTTATCATAAAGGAAAATAACAAAGGCATATCCGAAATAGACAGATCCCACTACCTAGAACGCACGTTTCAGAGTCAATTTTCATCCGAAAAAATAAACCGATTTTCAAGCGGTTCTATTCGAATTCAAATACTTTTTTTTTAGTGCAAATGAAATCATTCATAGCCACAATAAACCACAGTTGAGACACGTGATAAATACAAATCGTCAGACCAAGTTCAGACCTTTCAAATGAAATTTACTTTTTTTCTTTCAGTCTCCAGTGCTTTCAATGTGTTTTTATTCAAATTTTCCGGAAATCTGTTTATTTTGAGAGATTATATACTTGAAAGTTTTTCAACTTTTACATTGGAACTGTAATGCTGCACTTCACCCTTATTTCCCATTCGCCAGGGGTGGATAGACATGAATTTTTCCTCCTTCCACTGCTAGTACTAGCTAGTCTGGTAATGTCTTTCAGAGATGATAGTAAACTAACAATGAAAGATGCTTTCTCAGAGAAAAAAAAACAAACTCTAATCTAACCCTAATCCGAACTCAAAGTAAAACACGACCACTATTTAAATTATGTTTGTTTCCTTTATCATGCGAACTACAAACGCCAGAAATGATCAAATAAATCGTCAGTTTTCAGAAAAAAAAAATCTCTGGGTGATGATATTTCTTTGAAATATCATTTGCTTTCTAGTTTTCTCATATTCAAAAATTTCCCCGGGAAACGCCGGGTGTCTCAGCTGTTCATATATATATATATATATATATATATATATATATATATATATATATATATATATATATATATATATATATATATATATATATATATATATATATAAAACTAGGCAGATACCATGCTGTCTGGACCAGCGAGATTAAGTTTTGCCCTGTGACCAAGTCGACTGCTCTTGTGTCTTTGCAACAATTGTTAAACAGACTTTTTGTCATTTTCTGTTCTCGTGGGTATTCAGGGAAATAGGAGCTCATCGATGAGCATATGCTGAAATTGATACAGTGTAATTTTACTGGTTAGCTGGTTCTTACACTGAAGTCTCCCTCTTTTGGGTGGGTGTTTCAAAATTTTGCTAAAGGAAATACCTCTAACCCATTGTTTCAAGTTATGCGCTCTTCTGGGTAAACGAATACATCATTCTTTTTTCCAAGAAAAGAATCTCAGTCTGAATATATCCGTATATTTTGGTTTCTCCCGAGATGAACGCATAGATCAGATGGAGAAAACGGTTCAGAGCACACATCATATAGCAGCGTTCTGCATGCTGAACCTACTGGCTGTTATTAGTGGGTTTGATTCTCGTTCGTCATCTGACTTTTGATGTTTAAATAAAAAAAAATTTTTTTTAAAGATTCCATTTCAATAAATAATTTGAAAATATGAATCTGGGTGAATGTCGATTATCAATGATCAGCAAACAAATCCCGCAGGTCTTTGTTAGTGCATTGATTCTTCATTTAATTCCTCACTACTGATTTTCAAACCTAAAACTTCTTTGTCATTTCTTTGATTCGTTTATCGTAATGACTCTTCCGCGGGGGTTAAGATTTTTCTCAAAAAATACCTCTTGGATAAATTCCAATATTAACAAATCTTTATCCATTCTTATATTGAATCAGCAAAAAAATGAAATTTCGATAGTTAATCTTTCACTTTTAGCATTAATTTTCACAAGCTGAAAATGCATAGTATACTTTTGTCGGCGTAATATTCTCACTTGATGCTCCTATACTAGACTGGTCCCTGGTAGAAATGCTGGAAATAACGACTTTGAAATTAGGTAGATGTCATAATAACTACACTGATTCAACGTTAGAACGGGCATAGCCCAGGAAGGGACCAGATGCTATTCTTTGGATACAATCATAAACTGCTAGGGCTGCTGTATCCGTTCCAAAGATACATGTGTGGAAGGAACAGGATAATTTGGTTTGTGGTGCAGCCTACCTTAATTATGATGGAATAGAACTTTCTGTTTGTCGTGCGAAACTACGACATTCAAATATTTCGGTTAATTGTCTTCAGTGTTGCTAAGTTGGATATTTTTTGTATTTATAAGTTTGACAAATTCTCCTGACCGGAAGTTTATGGAGATGATTTACAGAAACTGAGATGTATTATCTAGGATCTTTTATATTCTACATATTTTCTAATAGATTTCTCCACAAAAGCTGAGAACGAAAACTCGACCCTGCAATGCATTGTGTATTAACTAGTGTATCTGGTGGATGTCAAATTCGTGAAACCTGTCAGTTGTTGAGATATCACAGTGCACGCGCGCGCGCACATACACACACACACACACACACACACACACAGATTTCTTCAATTGTATTCAGATTAGCTGATTATTTCTGCTTCTGCTTTGTATTGATCTACATTTATCCGAAAAATTGCCATTTATTTAATGATTTAATAATTTTTTTGCAATTACTATTTGGAATATAATCGCTCAGAAATATAATCATTATATCTTTTTTTCTTCATATTAATTTAGTTTATCATCTTTTTGCATTACTTTTCCCATGTAATTCTAATTTTAAGCTTCCAAGTTCTGCTTTGAAAATCTTTAATCTTATTCCTGTCCCTTGTAAGTACTGTCTTAAAATCTTCAAATTCTTTTTTTCCTAATTGCATATTTCTCTTTCCTTCTTACCCCTTTGCAGTTTCCACTTTTTTCTTCTAACTTTTATTTCTTTTACTCGCTTTGCCATTTGCTTTATTATCAGGACCCCCCCCCCCATCACTCTCCTTCCATTGTTTGTTTATTTGGTTTATTCTTTATAATGATCTTTTTTTTTTCCTTTCAAGATTAATTATTTTTGTAATCTTACTTTATTTCCTCGCATCGGACATTGTTTAATTTTTTTTTCGTAATTTCTATCTTCTCCCATTAGCATTTTTCATTTGCCTAAACCTAATCCACGTTTATCTTACTATGTGGAGATTTATTTCTATCTACCCATCCTTTGTCATTTTATTTTTTTCCAGCTTAGATTTTCCTCCTGTCAATAAACGCATCTCCTGTTGGTTACTCAACGGTTAGAATATTTCAAACAAAGTAGGAAAACTACCGTTTCACCAAAATCAAAAGTCATACAAAAGTTTCTTATTGAAAGTTCGCTTTACGCCACTTTTTCACTTTTATGAAAAAAGTCGAAAAGCGAAAATAACATTCAGTGTTTGATTAGCAGTGAGATATTTTTAAAGCTGTGAGCACTGTCTTTCTCTTATTTTTATACGCCAGTCTCCTGTACCTCCTGTGACCTCAAGCTTCAACGACTAAGCCAAACATACCTCAATCTCTTCCTTATGGGATCTAGGAACGCTCATATATTTTTACCATTTGAATCAGTTAATTGATTTTTCGCTTCACACCGTTTTGGCTTCTGGTAGTTTATTCAAAAAAAAAATTTTTTTAAATTTATCTATAGGAATGCTTCACTTTCGATTTGAGGGGTAAAACTGTAACATGCTTGTCATATCTGCTCGTCTATAATCTCTACAACATAACCGTCAACATTTGTTTGAGGCAATGAAATGCGTCGTCGCCATCCAATATTCAGGACCAGTCTCATTGTGGTTCTGGTTTTTGTTTGTTTCGTTGCGGAGATGGGCGCCGCCAAGCAATCAAAAACCTTGTGAAAGGCCATGAGTCGAAGGGTCGGAACTAATCAGTACATGTCACAGTCAGATAAACATAGAGAAGAATTTCAGCTTATGTTAATCTTTCGTGGAAGTTCTCGGGAATGTTTTATTTGCTGTGGAATATCCAAGTTTGTTTTTAGGTTAATGTTTGGTTGGAATTTTGTATGAATATCTGGTTGAAGTACCAATGACATATCTCATGGGCGGATCCAGGATTTTGAAATGGGATGGGTTCGAAAGGAATGGAGCAGGTGAAGGATCAAATGGAAAAAAAAGCATCTTTATAAATGATATTTTTAATTTATTTCAAAGTTAATCTATGATCACGTACATTTTTTTAGTAAAGAAAAGTTTGCTGTGCCCGAGTCGTTGGGAGTTTTCAATCCCTTGACCCCAGTGCTTGATTCACGCCTGGATGCTATAAACTGACTATTCATTTACTGAGGTTTAAGGGGCAGGATCTACACTAGATCGATTCTCACTGGAATAGGTGCAGTAATCCTACACATATTCTCTATTTGTCCAAGGGAAAGATAATTCGTATCGCTCGGTACACTCTGGGAAACGGTAATAGTCAGGGAAAAAAAAGAATGACGTCACTGATCCTCGCAGGACTTTGAGGATTATCTAATGAAGCAAAAATAAACGAACTCTTTGGAGCTGAAAGATATCCTTTGGCTCAAGATGATTAAGCTGGGGTCACATAACACACACGATGCAATATCAGAAAATTAATAGTTTTCGTTTAGGAAGGGCGAGGAGAAGGTTTCGAGTTTAGCAGGGGTTTGAAGAGAGGGCTTTCAATGTGACTTCCCACGAGATCCTAATATGAAAATGGTTGATGCAATTAGGATTATGTTTATGACTTTAATACCCCAAGGAATCGCATTGCGAAAGGGAGTAAAAGAATTCATGTTTGACAGCCAACGCACAGAGCTCTAAAACATATAGGCATGTGAAATTCAAACTAAAAAAAATACAATTTAAAAAAAACAACAAGAAAAGCATACATGTATTTTCGCAAGGTTAACAATGTAATAATATGGTTATCGAATTTCGACAAGTATTTCTTTGATTTCATTTTCAGTTATTTTTATCAATTTCTCATACCGTCATTCCACGGCCGTTAATGAACATCACAGATACGAAATAAAAAATAAGCTTATGACGGAACTCGAATTTGTAACGTTCCCTCCGCGTGGAGCCTGTCTTGCAACGACAACTGAAAAAAAAAAACTGTGTGTGTGACCTACAATTATCCTACAACTTGACATCTTACCAAGTTGACATTCGTCAGATATATTAATCAGCACACAAAGCAGTGCAGCGTCAAGTGTGAAGTCTTTTCATCAGGGGTTCTCGAGAAATCTGATAAGGATATATTCTTAGAAATGACAGGTTATAGATATAAGAATTATGCAAATTTAGATAGACAATATCAAAATTGGCAACACTGAAAAGATGTAATCGAAATGCTTCGAGGCCATAGTTTTGTAAGACAGAAAGAAACATTTTGAATGACAATTATGGAGGGCTGTCTTACACACCAAAATGTCTGGTCTCTTCCAAACATATACCTTTCGGATGAGTACTGACTTGATATTGATTGAAAAACGATCACCACTGGTGGCAAAAGAATGAATCTAATCCTATGGTTTTATTTTTCGTTTTTCTCTGAAAGCCCGGCCCAAGCATCTTCAGCATTGTTACATTTTGTTGTACAGTTACGGTATCACTGTATAAACAAGTGTAATTAGGTTTGAGCTGAGAAAAACAATGAATTATTCATCATCATCATCTGTCTTTTATCTTCGTTGGACGGACACCTTCCCCAAGATCTCCCAAACCTCTCTATCGTGGGTGTCGTGGAGCCAATATTTTCTGAACCTTTCTTGTTTGTTTCGCCATTTCATATTATGCCAGCCTCAGTTCAGCATTTGATCTGAGGATCCACGTTGTGAGTCGTGATTTTGTGTGCGATTCCTGCAACTTAACCGGCCCATTGCCATTTCAGTTTCCTAATGGTTTCTATGATGTCACGGACTCCTGCTTTTCCCTAACGTGTTGTTTTGTGGTCTCTCCATGTGATATTGAGAATAATTCTTTCACGTGCATGTTGCATTGTTCTCAGTTTATAGGTCTGTCTTAAGACCTTTAACAGTGCCATTTAGTGAAGAACGGAAATCTTTGGAACGAATTAAATGCTTTAATCAAGATATGCATTGTCAAATATCATATTGATTTGTTTTTTTTTAAGTTTCAGTGTTTATTTGCCGTAAACAGTTAGTTCTTCAATAATACAAGGGCTAAGTTCAAAAATGTAATTGACTGACTCAAACTAGTACCCAAATACCTTATCCATGTGATATTTTTCTTGAGCTTTTACTTAAATTGATAAAATCGTGTTTTAAGGAAAAGATAGGGCACCGATATTACCTACTTTATCTTACCGATATTATGGTCATCCTGTATATTGTTTAAAAAAAATTTTTTTTTAAATTTAGGTAAAAGCACTCAATAGAATAAATATCAAGACAGCTACACTAAATGATCCGAAGTTTGAGACAATAAATTCGATATTCAGAAATTTCACTTTGTATTGCTGCCACTATTATCTTCAAATATTGGAATTGTTTACCGTTTAACGATTTTCCTCGAATGAATCTAAGCAAGCTATCACTGTTAACCGTTGTGAGAGATCCGATTACTCCCGTTAAATAAGACCCCTCGACTGGCATCTCGAATAAATAAATCCTATTTAATTTTTTCAAGTCCTCAAACTCACAAAACATCAGGTGGCTGGTATTAGAAATCGGCTGATGTTAGCTGCAATATCTTAAAAGATATTAATGGCATACAAAGAACAAAAAATGGCTTCCTCGCATCACAAACCTTCTAAAATGCGCCAAGGTTTACGAGCAAAAATATCTTTCAAGAGATTAGGACTTATATTTTAACGTAGGAAGCAACGACATATCAACTCGGTCAGACCTTCTGAAATACTATTAAAATGTACATTAGCTAATGGATATGGAGATATCAACCTTTTAGGATCGCTCTCCGGTGATATTCTACACCAACAGAAAGAGATGAACTTCAGCCGGCTTTTCAAAAGTTTTCGGTAACGAACTACTATTCAGTTATCACTTATCAACTGAGCTTAGTTTAGTTTAGTTCTGGCACAATTCTATAAGTATTGTACACCAAGTAAGGATTGAATTTGAACATCGGTGGTATCATTTGCAAGACTAGTTTCTGAACCATTGCTAAACGGATATTTATAGGTATTTACGAACTAGTTAATACCTGTGAAAAAGATTCCCAGATATATTTGAATTTCTACGGAACGTATTTGGACACATAGCGTAGTGGTTACAGAACCAGACAAATTACTGCAAATAATCCGATGGTTCCAGGTTCAATCCCAGTGTGAGATGATAATACTACTCCTAATGCTAAGAGGGGAGTGAGGTCATTATACCCCCGTCGGTTAAAATAAAGGGTTCGGTTCGTTATTTCCCCACACCCACACGATGATACCTGATGAAGAGCGTAGAGTACAACGGCCGAAAATTGTATGAAAAATAACCTTGATGAGGATGGTCCGAATATTAATAGAAATACGTATTTTTTAAGTAAGAGTTTTGAATATGTTTCAGATGAAGAGTCCATACTTCCCAATGGTAGATAGGAGGTATGTTTATTAGCGAAATTTTACCTATCTATGGAAGGATCCAGTGTTATGGACGGAAAAAAAACAAAAAAGAGACACTGTTTATTACATAAGTACCGTATTATCCGGTATATAAGACATGCCGATTTTTGCAGGCATAATATTGAAAAATTAAAAAGACCCCTTTTACCCCCCGATATTCATAGCTCCCATGTTATCAGGTTATTTTAATGCTCTTATCGATTCAAATCTTTATTAACCCCCAGTGTGGCTGCCTACAGGGCTTGGCTGAGCCGGCAGCAGCCCCAGGCCAGATGGTGAAATTAGTCCATTCCTATTTCAAATTATTCATCAAGTATTTCTGTAATCAGTGCTAAATACATTTGATTTATGTTTGGGTTGGGTATGTAAATGTAATGAAGCGTATATGGTGTACTGTACTTGCAAGTGCATTATGATGACATTTATGCTTCTTGGAATGTTGGGTCAATAATGGGAATATTTCTCTGTTGAAATTGTTTCGGCGAAGGTCATCATTGAGATGAAGAGTTATTTGTTTGAAAATAAATAAAATGATCATCTGACAAAAGAACTGCTTCAAAGACCATAGAGTCTTTTGAATAGCAAACATGTATATATTTAGGTACGGTTTTCGGAAAGTTCTAATCAAATATGTTGAAGATTCACGAAAGAGAAACTATACTATCAAGAAATGGATATATAATCCGATATAAATAATTATAAATGCGTTATATTATTTGCAACTCTTTGGAATGACCTGAGTTGTTACATGGTTCAATGGATCACTCAACCTGTTTAGCCCAATGGTTAAGAACGATGCTACGCTGGAGAGACAGTCTTATCGGTTGCAGGTTTCAGTCCTGCTGCAACCCCATTTATCTATAATTGTCTATTCAATTCAAACTGTTTATACCGAATGACCCATTCACCGTGTAACAATGAGAGGTCATTTCAAATCGAGTTTCAAATACCATATATATTTAGCCTGATTATATATCCATTTTTTGATACATTTAATTACATACAAAAGAACTGTCAGTAAGATATATGCAAGTTAGTCGCCGAACAAAATGATGTAACATATTTTTAGGAAATGATAAAGCCTGCGTAAAAACGCACACTGAATGTAAACATGAATGTTACGACGTTCACAATTATAAATTACCTTCAAAGCATGGATATTTCACATTTTCCTTGAGCGTAGATGGGCAGTCAACAAGCTGTATTTCGTATGGAACGCGCGGACATAGTACTGAACAGAAATCTTCAAACAGATTTCGACCCGAGTGAATTTTGTTCTGTTTCTTTCTAACATTATTTTGCTTTGTGTTATCGTAATTTGAAAGCTAACTAGTCATACCTTCGTGAGAAAACTCATCTCCGTGTTTTCTAAATACAATATAAATTTTATATTTCAAAACTTTGCACCGGAATCGGTTTTTTTAGGATATTTAAAGCATTTCACCCGTTGGATTTGTTTTCATTTGCAAATCCAAATACTTTTTCTTTCCACCTATCGATCGCTGATTCTATTATTCGATGTTTATTTGACATGGATGAAATAAAAGTATTTCATGCTTTTTTTAATCTCATTTAAACATTTACTAATATATATATATATATATATATATATATATATATATATATATATATATATATATATATATATATATATATATATACGCATATGTAAACGTATATGTTTATGTGCACGTGCTTCACACCATCTAAGGAAATTATAGAAAATCATGAGGTAAAATGTTGATCACAAGCATAATCGACAATATGCAAGAAAATTATCTCACAAAAATGGAAGAGAAGATGTGGCATTCATTGATAGAAAGTATGAAACGGGAAAAGTATTTGTAAAAATCTGTCTATCATTGGCAAGAAGCTGTTTAAAACTGTTTATGAATGTTCCTCTCTGTTCGTGATGTTAAAAGTTATAAACAAAGCGAAGGCCATGCCAACAAGAATTAACAACTTCATACAATACTGTTGATGTTTGAGAAATTTCAACTTTTTTTCAAATATTTATTTCCCAGCCCGTAATATTTTTGTTGCGAAGAAGATTTTCTATAAGTGAATAAGTAAATCGGTTTATTTTCCATTCTCTGTTTTCGCAATAAAAAAAGAATGATAATAATAAACTGTCTGCTTTTTTTTTTTTTTTTTTTTTTGAGTAAAAGTTCAGTTTCTGTTTAAAGCAAAAATTGACTGAGATGCGTCTAGATTTTGGAGATATGTTTTGTTTTGTCTTTTTCCGTTTTAAAGGTTGCAGTTAATGTTTTCGTGTAGTCTATCAGAACAGAATGGAATAACTATCATAGCCCACACGTATTCATTTGATTAGATCCATGAATTCATACGAGCAATATCTGGCGCCCTTGATTTAATTCAATTATTACAAACCGTCGTCCAAAATTATCAACGTAGATTTCAACTTGGTCTGGCTGGCTACGTATGTATGTATCAAGCGTATAGTTTGCGCCAATGGGGCTAGAGTGCTGAACGTTTAAACATTTACTCCTTTTATACAAGGACATAATTAGCCAACATTGCGTATCTTTTATCTTTCACAAATATCCGCAGCTTAGCCAAATCATTTACGTCCATTGCCTCTAAAGAGTCTTCTTCCGAAGTAAGAGTTATGTATTGAAAAACAGTAGCCACCAAATGTAGCAAAAAGTTTTCCATATCTCTCTCTCTCTCTCTATATATATATATATATACACACACACACACACATACATATATATATATATATATATATATATATATATATATATATATATATATATATATATATATATATATATATATGCGTTTGTGTGTGTGTTAGAGTGTTTGTTTCTGTAATATAGCGATCAGGGCTATACTGCTTTGTCTACACACTAGAAAATTGTTATCAATACTCTGTTACACCCTTTCTAAAAAAAACTTTTTTTTTCTGTGGAGAGGGAAAGAGCTTCTTTTTTTCTTCAACTTTTGGGGCTTTTTACCGATGTATTTTATTAGTTACACTTGAAATCTCCAGAATATTTCTAGATGCTTTTTTTTACTCTATTCAGGATCTTTTTTCGGTGGAAAATTCCAGTAATATCATAAATGGAATTTATTCTTATCATATTTATTCTTTGATGAAATTTTTTTTTTCACGCGACAATTATTCACTGTGATGGCGACTTTCCTCTAAAACTGTTCCTCCCTTGTGATTTGATTTTAGATAAATGCAAATTAAAAATATAGAATGAATTCAAAATAACTTGGTAATGTCCTGTCGCCTTTTTATCTGCTCAGCACACCTAACTTTAGAACCAGGCTTGTCCTGGACCGTTTTTTTTTTCTTCATAGTCGCTAATCCCAATTGGGGGAAAACATATTCATGGATGTACTTGGATGATGTATTCTTTTGTGAAAAAAAATACTGAATTCATTTCCTGAGAAGTGTGCATAGTTTGAAACGGTGTCTAAAAACATCTTGCACAAAATATCACTTTCCCCCCAGCGAAAGATTACAATGTTACAACCAGCAAACCGAGAAAATCACACTGTTCACTACTAAAATGGATCATATTTCAGTTTCAGCTCGAACATTGGGCACCTGGTGAGGATAGAATTCAATCATCATCATCAGTCTTTTAACGTCCGTAGTTGGACATAGACTTTCCCCAGGATCTGTCCATACTTCTCTATCATAGATGACACGGAGCCAGTTTCTTCTGAATTTGTCAAGCTCATCTCTTCATCTTGTATTCTGTCTGCCTTGGTTTCGCATGTGGTCTCTGGGGATCCTTGTTGTAAGTTGTGATGTCCATCTATTGTCTTTCATTCTCGTAACGTGACCAGTCCATTGCCATTTGAGTTTTCTAATGGGTTCTATGATGTCTTTGACCCCCATTTTATTCTTGATATACTGTGCTGTCTTGTGATCTCTCCATGTGAGGTGCATGATTCTCTGATGCACACGCTGCATGCTTCTCAGTTGGTGGGTCTGTCTCTTGGTTAGGTTCCATGTTTTAGCTCCATAAGTGACTATTAGGAGGATGCATTGGTTGTGTACTCCTCTTTTTAGGATTACTGGGATCGTCTTATTTTTGAAAGTTGAGCTTGCTTCACCAAAGGTTTACAATCCCAGGGTGATTCTTCTTTTGTGGGTTTCACAGAGATTCGTTGTCCTAGGTAGATATAGTGGTCTACTTTTCCCAGTTTTGCGTCTTCGATTTCGACCGTTATGTCCTTATTCTTGATGCGATTGTTGCACATGACTTTAGCCTTACTGAAATCCATGTGTAGGCCAACCCTTTTGCTTTCTTCGTTTAGTTCATCCACCATTAGTTGGAAGTCGTATGGGTTCTCTGCAAAAAGCTAGATGTCGTCTACAAATCTGAAGTGGCTCAGATATTTGCCGTCTATTCGAATTCCTATATTTCCTCGGTCCAGATTACGGAAGATCATCTGGAGACAGGCTGTGAAGAATTTGGGTGAGCTGGTATCGCCTTGTCTCACTCCCTTTTGGAGTTGGAATAGGAAGCAACCATAGAATGGTAGGGTTTAAGATGCAAGTAAACACCTGTAAAGAACGCAGAAAGATGTTCCACGCCAAACCGCAGCCATTAAACGTACCAACTCACCCAACCCTTCAAGCTAGAATCAAAAAGCAGATTTGAAATCCTTACTGATGAAAACGACACCATCATCAATGAACTCAGTGCAAAATAATAACCTCTTTTATGGAAGCTGCCAATATATTTAAATCAAGAAACACACAGACCATCAGTAAAATCTCAAACGAACCTAGGAAACCGATTGAAAAATGCAGAAACCTTAAACCACCACCAACAACAAGGGAAAATAGAGGAGGCTGAACTAAACGAAACAATAAATAAAAAAACTAAGAGAAGACAAAAGAAGGAACACGACAGCAATCATTGAAACCACTCCCGAAAAACTACGAGGCTTCAGAGCAATAAACAAAGCTCGCGATAAACAAAAAGGAAACAAATAACTCGAAGAAAACAATTCAGTCTCTGTCTGTTGTTATAACAGACAGAGACTGAATTGTCGCACACACCTGGGAATTCTACCAAGACATGAGCAACTAAGCAACGATCAGGATACCCAAGACGCTGATAATCAGTTTGACGAATTCCCAGAAGTTACACCATGGGAGATAACACAAGCTATCAAACAATCTAAAAAGGGAAAGGCACCTGGACCAGATAACATCACCATCAATCTATTCAAAAAGCTAGTAAGATCCTCCACAAAAAAATAGCTAATCTGTTCAACTTGTGTCAAAGACAGAGTAAATTCCAAAAAGAATGGAACACAGCCATCATAATGCTTCTACATAAAAAAGGAAATCCTTAAGACTTCAACAACTATAGGCGTATAAGCCTACTAAACTGAATATATAAACTGTTCACAAAAATCATCACCAACCGGATCACTAAGTCACCAAATGAAAACCAATCACGGGAACGGGCTTAATTTAGAAGTTACTCGACTATGGACCATCTCCATTCGATAAACCAGTCGAAGGAGAAAGCAGCAGAATACAAAATGCTACTTGCTGTAGCAATTATAGACTTCAAGAAGGCATTCGACTCAGTAGGAATTCCAATGGTCATGAAGGCTATCACTATACAAGGTATAAACCCTGTATACGTCAGAGTACTGCAACATATATACAATCATAGCAACTCCTTTATCAGGCCACATAGAATTCACTAGTAAGTTGTAATTATTTGCAAGACCAGTCCCAATGCAATTAAATCACTACGATTTCGCCCATCAATAGTGGGAAATCCAGTCAGGATTTAACCCACTAGCAAAGGCCAGAAAGACTAGCTTGCTGATGATACATTATTTACTAACATAGAAATTTCATATCAGACCATGAATATTGGATGATTCAATGAAAATCGAACGTACTAACAACGGCCAGTGTTTAGCTTGCTGAACTTTGCTATACAACGCTAATTCAAACATTTTTTTATGATCTTATCAATAATCCAAGTGGAAAAACTTTTCAATATTTCGCCGCCGTATTCGTTTATTAAGGAAATTACGTATTTTTCAACGGTGGGTAGGAAGTATTTTTTTCATTGAAGTTTTACACTCTCATGTTGGAAGAGTCCAGTGTTGCAACCAGTTGACCAAGATGATTACACTGCTCATTTTTTAGTATATGATGGGGTAGCTTGAGCTAAAGTACACGCTAAACAGTGAGGAAAGAACTTCCTAATGAGTAGTGATAATTTACGAGACGTGCTCCCTAATCAGTAAACTTCAACTACGCACTCATTTATCACTTATCCACCAATCTCAAATTGATTTATGTTTCTCCTCAAAACTTCAGGCCACCTTTGAAAACTCCCACAGTCTGCAGCTGGACTGTGGTTTGCAATTTCTCAACAAATGTCCGGTGGTCATCACAGAAAGCTGAGTGACGGCTAGTCTCCTCAGTTTTCTGCCCTCCATTCTGCATCAATGCTAGGTGACTTTGAAAATTTCCACTAATGTTTTTAAAATCTCAAAATGATCATCCAAAGCCCAAATTAATCAATATTTGGACGAGAGTATGTCCTATACTTCTGAGCTTCAAAGAACCTATCAAGCTTTTCAAAAATTGATTTTCTTATCAACTATATCAAATAATTAATCATTATTATGATTATTATTCACTTCTGTCATTTAATTTCGTCATTCTATATAGTCTTCTAATCGTGACCTGAATTCAGTTGCCAGACGCTTTGACAGTATAAACTTCATCAGTACTAAAATTTACACTCTGCGGGGCCTGAGAAAACATCTCGTGCGATGTGAATGACTTGCGACAGGATGCACTACCACACTAGAAAATGCGATGACAATGCACAAGACTACCCTCCAGAGATGAGACACGAGGGTCGTATGTGAAATTGAAAGAAGGCAGCAGAGGAATCATCAAAATTGAAGACCGGAAGGCTAAAAGGTAATTTGAAGACGAGAAACACTCGAAAGTTAGCTGCAAACAATAAAAATGTTGCAAGCGAGGGAGCTCTGAAGAAACCGGCTTGGAAAGAAAATTAGGAACAGAAAAAAACTCCACAAGAAATTCAAAAGACAGATACGAAAATATTAATCATGGAAATTGCTACACAAAGGACGCCTGAAGAGAGGGACACAATCCTTTATCATGGCAACACAGATCAAATGCATCAGGACGAATTGGATTATGTCTCCAGTGCCTGGAAGCTAACTCTGCATCTTATTGTGACAGCTGGCCGCCTGCAGTTTGGACCTATATTTTAGGCAAGTGACTAAATAATTTACGTATTCAAGGCCAAATCAATCCATTTACGCCTTCCCAAATTCTTGACGAAAACTACATCAACACTTTCCACTTTATGCCTCACCTAGGCTAACGACCTCAAGGCTTTGGATTACAAACGCTTTTTTACTTTTAGCTGTGTCGATGTTATGTCTAGAGTAATTGACCCCGGGCACAGCTATGTACACAAGAATAGTAAATCTCCCTTCTACTTAAGACAGGTCAGAATTGAATTGTGTTTCCACTTTGCAACTTGGTATTATAGAAATATAACATTTTACCCTGAAAACAGTATTTTATCACTTTTAAATCATGTGTCGGATCTAGTAGTCAATTTCAAGGTCGTTAATATGAGGTTTCCGGTACCATCCTCAGTATTCTCGCAGACTCCAACAGTATTATTGCAGTTGTTATTGCTGTTATATTTTGATATCAGTTCTTTAAAATCTATTACCGGGCCGTTATCAACAACTTAGGTCAAAAGTAAGATGAAGTGATGTACAAATCTTTTGATATTTCAGTCTTTTTTTCTGTTTTATAGTTATTTGAACAGCAGTCTGAAATCGTCATAACGTCTTTGAACGTCCGTCGTTCGACATACACTTTCCACTGGATTCGCCACACTTTTGTCGTGAGTTGCAATGTCCGTCGGTTGTCTGTCATTCTTGAAACATGGCCAGCCCACTGCCATTTGAGATTTTCAATGGACTCTATGATGTCCCTAACTCCTGCCTTTTACTGGATGTACTGTGCAGTCTTGTGATCTCTGCATGTGTGGTTCTTAATTTGTATCCCTGGAACATCACAAATATTTTGAAGCAGCTCGGAGTCCGGAAAAGAACAGATGATTCCGAAGATTGCACTGCTGATATCATCTAGAATACTGAGAGGTGTTCTGGCCTATTGGGGTGACTTTCTCTCACTTGATCTCCAGTGAGGGCCATCAGTAAGTACTGCAGCCAAATCTCTCAAACTTTAATGATATTACGAAAGGTAATAGATGTATCCGTCTATTTTTTTTTACAAATGATTTTCGTTTCTCTGATTCTGGCCGCGTATCATTACTGCTTAGAGTTAGTGGTGTCTGTTTTAGCTAAAAGCATTGCAACGAGACACCAAGAATGGTTGTTGACTTGTGTTTTGTCGCTTGTACTCGATGGCTTTCTAACAAGTCGTCAAAACCCTACCGTCCACACGGAAAAAGATATTAGCATTGCCATTAAAGTGTCATAAGGAAACAGAAAGGAAAGAAAGAGACGATTTGCAGTAAAGTAAACGCAAGAAGGATTTGGAGGTAAATAACCAATTTAGTCCGTTAATGGAAGATACTTAGAAAAGGAGATGAAGTGAGATTCAATTTGCTTTTTTCGATCGTGACACAACATAATGAATTGAAGTGAATGTAAAAAAGAGAAATTTCGTTGCATTTTGGCTTCGACTAAATTATCTCTAAATCCAGAAATCTATCTTGATAATGAACAGTGTAACATTTTTTGTTGGAATGGTTTATTCCATATGAAGATAACAATTTTCTACCCAGCATTTGGAACATTAGGCTCTTCTACTTGAACGAATTCTGAAGATTCATTTTTGAAGTTTTCATTTTTATGAAATTAAAGTACATCTGGCCTTTTTTTTACATGAATCAACTACTATACACACAGGTGTATACATATATATATATATATATATATATATATATATATATATATATATATATATATATATATATATATATATATATATATATATATATATATATATATATAATAATGAACATTTGGACTATTTCTATTTTTTTTGTTTCTCATTGAGTCTGTAACAACGGACTCTTCCGCTTGAAGGTTACAATTTTACAAATAAAAGTATATCTTACCTACCATCCAAGCCATTGATTTTTTCCACTCGAAGGAGTTTCGTTCACTTTCTATTAAAACCTCAGATGAAATTGATGAGACGTAAAACATTTATTCATAATATTGACAGCTTTTGTTGAGAATGAAAGGTCAAGCACTTCCATAGAATTGAACTTTTTTTTTTTACAAAAAATGTACAAATACATTTGAAATAACAACCAGAAATTAACTCTTTGCCGGGGAATTGTATCTAAAACTTTATCATATCGGCCAAATCTTCATGTCACGATTAGGATGAAAGACTAGAGGAAACTATGAGTCAAAATTGATTGTATAGCCCTTATAGGATCGCATAGATATTGGAAAATAGATTGTGTAGATGTAACAGTGTAAATAAAACATTTGCTGTAGCAACTAGCATTGGCAAAATCTCCAAAGTTCTGATTTGCAAAAACACCTACATTTTTTTTAATCACCAAATTACTCGATACCGATGAAATCTTTGGTTCTTATCTAGTAAAGCACGTAAGTTATTTAATAACGTCTTTATTACAAATTTCTGAAGAGAAATATTCTCTCCCCGAATACACCCCTCCCCCAAGTTGTTTGATGATTTAGTAATTTTTTGGCCAGACGTCACGCATAATTTACTTACTTTTCCTACTAAATATATCGTGTTTGAAAGATATACTCAAATTAAACACGAAACAAAATATTCAACAACAATTTTCAGAACTTAAGCGAAAAAAAAATGTTCCAATAGAAATTATTCTGTTCATAAACTTCTCTTCCAAAATCAACAAGAAAACAAGAGTTTATGATATTTCACAAATAGACAAAAATATATTCAAACATTGAGCTATTTTTTTTCTTGAACTAAACATCAAAAATGAATCACTCAGTTTATTATTTTGTAAAAAAAAAATTTTTTTAAATGTTCGAACGGCCATGTTCCCTAGTGGCTAAACACTGGGTAACAGTTGGTGAGCATCCCTGCTCAGCGATAGAAATTCCAAAAAAGTATAATAAAAAAAAAATTAAAAAAACTTCATTGGCTAATTCGAGGCCTGTATCCTCTATAAGAATCATTGTAGACCAATTGGAGACATGAACTTGTCCCCCCAAGAAAGAAATAATTAAGGGTTTTCATGGGAAACTTACAAATACGAAGATTCCCTTCATACACTTAGACAACATTTAGTTAGTTACAAAATAAGTTCTTATTAAATACATTTGTAACAGTAGATGAAAGTACCAAAGTAAGATAGGCAAAACTACGCGAACATATATATATATGATAGAGACAGAGAGAAAACTTTTATTTGAAATAATGGTGAATGTAGCATTTGACGTGCATTACCGATGGCTGTTTAGCTCAATCGTAAGTTCAACGCTACGTAGGATTGACTATCCTTTCAGATGCGGGTTCGATCCCAACAATAGTTCTATTTTCTCTAATTTTTTATTCTTTTTACGTTTAATGGTGCATTAACCTTGTTATAACGAGTAAATAAACAGCTGCCAGTGAAGCATAGGCCGATGTATCTACTTTTAACTCCAAATTCTCATTTTGTTTCTTCGCGATCTTCATCCACTCTATCTCATTAAGAAATGGATATATGATCCGTTATAATATATAAAGAAAAAACCCTATTTGAAATTATATCCCTTTATTACAAGGTGAATGAATCACTTATAATAGACAATATAACTAGTGCAAATAATTAAAGAGCCGAACCTGCAACCGATATATATATATATATATATATATATATATATATATATATATATATATATATATATTCCAATAGAAATGATTGTAAATGCGTTATATTACTTCGGAAATCTGTCTTGAATAAGTAATATAACGCATTTAGAATTAAATCGATCGCAACGTCTGCGTAAGAGCTAGTCTGAATAGAATTTGAATATTTCTCTTCTTATGTCTCTTTCTTTATTTCTTTTTTCTACGTCATGATTTTTTTCTAAAAACACATCTCATACAAATTTCAAGTACGGTAGATGGGTAATAAGCTGTATATTTATGTATTGGAGGTTTTCATAAAACATTTCATTTACGAGCAACTGTCTTAATATTTTTCAATTTCAAACATCTTTTATAAACAACTATTGCAACGTAAACTGTTAAAAATCTATGTCTGATTCCTGGTGTAATATAAGAATATTTGTTGAATGAAAATAAGCTACTGATCTAGATTGTGCCCTCATGCAAGGCTTTATTTGCGATGAACTTTATAGATAAACGCAATCTGTTCACTGATTCTATATTTCCAATGCTCACACAGTTGGCCCAACACGTCAAAGGATCTAATAAATATTTTACATTTGTTATTGAGGAAAAATATCTTCTCTAATGCTGAGTGCTTGCTTTATTTTCGTAGATAACAAAGGATGACAAGACCCAAGAACAAATGATGTCATGCACGAAAACAATGGCATAGACAAAAACTGATGATGAATTCACTCCAACTTCTAAAGCCCAACTTAAGTTGAATGTTTTGCTAAAGTTTGCAAATCAATTTAAAAGAATTACTAATAAAGAGGTTGCAATGGGCCACGTAGCTTTGGGAAATTATTGTATGGAGAAATGAATTCTCGTATTCACAGTTTAGATTTAACTGGCGTAAGGGAATTCGAGCCTAGGGCAGCCAGGTTTGTTTTATTTTATTGTTCCAGTTTTATGAGCATATTGTGAAATTTCAAAGTATACTTTATTTGACTCCTACATTTAAAGATACATTAGAGAAATATGCCACTTATCTGTGAGCATTTACCTGAAATTCAACTAGATTCATTCACACACCAGTTGAATAGCACCATATTCAGTTTCAGCTACAGCCTGTATAAATATTTGTTGGAGAAAAGGTCATTGTTTAGTCTAGCATCATTGTCACATTTTAAATTGGATAATCAGTCTACTCTCATAGATACATTTTGATAGAATATATAAGTTGTCTAGCATCATACCGACGTTCTAAATAGAATAAATAATCAGTCTTGCACCATAGTTACATTTTAAATAGAATACGTAATCAGTCTAGCCTCATAGTCACATCGTAAATAGAATAGATAATCATACTAACATCTTACTGACGTTTTAAGTAGAATAAATGATCAGTCTCGCATCATAGTTAAACTTTAAATAGAAAGATGATAAGCAAATATTAAAGCAGATTTTCTAGATGGGAGTCAGTCCCCCACAAATCTCCTTATCACTAGTGGTTGAAGGGTGGAGAAACGTCACCCCCACATTTTCTCTATTCACATTGTATTCGAACAAAGTGTGACGCAAATGTCAATGGTGATGGTCACAAAAACTTACGATGAACATATGTAATTCTTTATTTCTCATTCATTTTTGTTTGATTTCTCAAGAACCTCTGTTCCCCCCAAAATGTGCTGACAAATATATTTGGCGTCAATGGACACTGGACAATTGCTTGCTGTCAAATGAAAGCATTCAACCGTTTTCTCAATAGTTGTTAGATATTAGTCCATATCAATTAACTGAAAAAAATCATTACGTACAATATTGTTATGTTCCTGCAGTTAAATTAAGTAGATATGGTGAGATAGAGCTATACAAATTATTTTTTGTTCTGGTAGTAAATAGATTATTATTCCCTTGAAATTTTACATTATTAACCAATAGAGTGCTATTTATAAGTACCATTATTTTACGCCATATAATAAGCATTTTTCCCCAAGTTCTGTCTCTGGCGATGAACGCCCCATAGAGATTCGAATAGACAAGAGCATTGGAATGATCCACTATGAAAATCAAGGGGAAAGAGGGGTAGTCTTTTTATTTTCCAAGATCAAATCTCTGAAATTAAGATACATCATATAAGACCTAAAAGACTGTGTTTTTGTTTTTTACTTATTTTAAATGATTGAAATATACAAATTTAACCAGTTATCCAATTGAAAATAAGTTGAGCAAGATATCATAGTTATCACTGCAAAAGCAAAGTTTCGAAAGAATTATAGCTAGTTTTGTACTTTTTTGACATAAGTAATTAAAACAAACAATCATTACCAAGGGGTAAAAACGTTTTTGAAAAATGCACATTGTTTTAGGATAGAATGATAGAAAGATTCAGTTTTTTAAGTTGGTCGGGATTGACATTTTCATGCCTTGTCAAAAGGGAATTAGTATTGCGTTATCGGTGATTTCAATTACGGAACAAAATATGATGCATCGAACTATACATAGGAAAAGGTACGATTGATAAGAGTTCGTTGTGATTCGGGTGAGTTTGCAAAGAATAGAGGACAACACACTCTAAAAACCTGGATCATGATATCTGTAACTGGTTGGTTTGGAAAATCAAGGAATAAAAAGTCAGAACAAGATGAGATGAGAGGAAGAAGAAGAAAAAAGGTCCCGATAGAAGAAAACTAAGCATATCTTTCTATAAATTGTCTTCCACTGTTGAAAGAAATGTCATCTTGTATGAACAGACTCTTGCAAATAAATTCACACGAAAACATCGTTTTGGGTTAATGAAAAATCCTGTTTATTCAATCCACTGGTGGTAGCGTGCTCTCCTACTTTTAAATACTGTTGGGTGACTTCTTATAATATACTTATGTCGTCTCTCTGTTCTGTCCTTCTCCCTTTGTTCCTCGTTTTGTAAGTTACAGGATATCAAGTTCAATCAAAACATCTCAGGCTGACAGCCAAGAAAGCATACCTCGGGCAGGAACTGCCTAAAGGAGCGACTGGTTCTCTTGAATTTCCTTTTTCAACTGCTGAAATCTATACACTTTAAAATTTGCCAGTCACATTCTCAATTTCAATTTCAATTTGCAAAATTTAAAGTTGTGACCGAGTTTTTGAATTCTTTTAGGAATCAATCACAACCATATATTGGAGAACTCCAGGACACATAAAATTTGTTTCATCATAGCAGCAGGATTCCACTTGAGACTAGATAAAAACACCCCCTGTGACTATTTTTTCCTTGATAAGCTCTGATGTCTGTCAAAGTGAATTGCCATATCTGTGAGTGCGATGGCACAAAATACTCCCTCATATGCCCACTGAATGTTACCATTTGAATGATCACACACACGCACATTTCACATATAAAGCCTACATACACACGTATACATTTGTGCAAACTGCAATTTACTTGCAATTCAACCAGGATCAAGTAAAAACTCCGTCTACCATAGTCTAACATTATCTAACATCAGCGTCAAAGTCACGACTAGAGTCTCTGAGCCCACTTTCCACGGTGCTAACTGATCGGCAATCGTCATTCCTGTTGATTTTTGTTGAATTATTATTCTCTGATAGTTAATTATCAGGTAAGAAGGAACAGTATTGGTCAGAAACCAAAACAATGTTTGGAGTGGATGATTGACATCTACTACACTTTTTTTTAGAAAGGACCAATTAGAAAGTAACATTCATTTCCGAGGAACAGAAAAAAGTTTTTGAAAATGTAATAGAATAGATGATATAGAGAATGCATATTACACTAAAAGTATGGGTTCGGTTTTGCGTTATATTTACATGTAAATTGAACCCCCTCTAAAACGCTCCTAAGGGTAGCAGCAGTAAGTTACCAATTCGGCAACCACAGACGAAATTCGTGCTAGTTATGCCGATTATTGTACAGAAAATAGTTATGCTACGAGAGGAAGGTTATTTGACAAAGTAAAGTGCCTGTAATATCATGTTGATTTACTTTTCATCAGTTGAAACATTCTAAACCATTATACCTTTTTTTTTGAAACAGATATCAGTTTTGTACAATATATTGCCATATCGTTACCACCAACATGGAGCAAATAAGGTTGAAGTGACGTACAAAATATTCCCTGGTTTTATTTTTTGTGCCGCAGTTTTTGTTTTTTTGTTTTTTTGTTGTTTTTTTTTTGTGTGTTACAATTTACGTTAGTATACAACATGCATAAGGACAGTGATTGTATGCGCTATCTTCTGGATTTCGCCATAACAAGGGTCCCAAGGGGTTTTGGCTAGATGTTCTCCAGTGCCTTCCTTGATCACCTCAAAGTGACACACTCTCTTCGTCAAGATTCCAAAGTCTTTGAACTTGCCTGGTTTCACAAGTTCCTTTACTGCTATGTGTCAATCAGAAGGCACACTTAAAAATAATAATATTAATACAAGCAATGATAACCTGAAAAAATAACATTAATTATAATAATGATAATGATAATATTGATTAGAAAAAAAAAAAAAGCTCGGAGTGCGAGGTAAAAGTTCTGAACTTACATCGCTCGTTTTTTTTTTTGGAGGTGGGGGGGCCTTATGTTAGTGTCCCCCCCCCAAAAAAAAATTATTGTATGCAAGCCCTCAAAATGTAATTTTGACCGATGTCGCTAAATTTAGACAGGGTAATTACCTTCAATATAAGTCGAAGTACTTTTCCATTTTTCCATTTTCTCAGCTTTTACGAAGTGTTTCTTATTTGCAGTGTAACTATGATGTAAAGCTCAGCTCCAGTTCCCGCCATAGTTATAAAACAACTGCAAAATGTGCGATAAAACTTCTCAAATTTTGTCACTTGTTTTTTCTTTTCCAAAGTCAGTTATGCCACTTATTTTTTCTCTTTGCAAGAGGGGATGGGTTCTCTTTACAATGTAAATTTGTTTCCTAACTTTTCAACTTAGACTCAAAATTGAGAATAGCAAACAGAAAAAACAAAACAAAAAACAAATATTTGATGCTCAGGCAGTTTAACATGTCAGATTTTTGAGGGTATCATAAACAGACACGAAAAATTACAATTGATAATATTACAACACTAATACCGATAATACGAAACGGGTACAAATTTAAATAATCCAATGTTTATCGATTGTTTTTTTTACAAATTAAGTGGACACAAAACTATTAGATTTGAATTTCATGAAGAAGAATTTTCAACTAGAATGGAAGATAATAATCAAATGTGAAGCACGTGGTAAGAAAGCTTGAGTTTGATTATCTTCCCGTTTCTATTCGTATTTCATTCTGTTTCGTCCTTACAGCGGGTGGGAAATGTGTGTATACGCAGGTAGTCATTTCGGACAGGATACGTATTTTTTATATTTCTCGCACTACGTTTTTTTTTTTTATCCAACCCAAAATAGCTTTTTTGTGTTGGGGCACAATTCATAATCCATGCTGGATTAGTTCCTCAATTTGTGTCTTGCAGCGTTCACGCTTTCATACGGAAATCCAGGATTTTCTTTCGCTGATCACTGCTCCACAAAAAAAGTATAAGAAGTAACTTCTTCATTGATCATCCCCTCAAAAGAAATTGTCGCTTTGCCCTTCAGTGAACAAATGTTCAATAATATTTCATTATTACAATTGGCAGCTTGATTGCTAATTGCTAAATTATATAAGGCAACTAACCCTTCGTGCGCACATTAATTTCCTTTGTGCACTGGTTACAAAAGAAGAGTGAACTGTGGATGAAAGTCACACAAGTTAAATATCGATAATGGTAATCAGAGTACTGTAGTTTTTTGTTTATTTTTTTAACTTTATCATCCAAAATATTTTGTTTAACAAACCGTTGAAAGCACACGATACACACCTCTCCATGTTGTAAATGTTTATGGCTGTTCCATTAGTCACCTCGTTTGTAGTGTCTTCCTGTTTACATTTTTAGCGCTCAAAACTGTTACAAGATCACTATTTTTAAAGTAATTTCCTGTTTACTTTGAGAGTAAACATAGCGGAAAACTTTTCGATTATAGAATATTAAATGAAACTTCGTGAAACAATGGAAAACACAAAAATTGAATCCTTTGTGCCATGAAAGTAGTGAAAAATAAAAGCTTTATCTGAGTTACCTTAAAAAGTATAATTTTCTCCAAGGATGTGGGAAGTGGAGGACAGTAAGCCAGGGAAAATGTTTATTAGATTAAAAGATTTCTGATCGTAAATTTTTTTCCATTTTTGTCAAAACAAAACTGAAATAAATGTACATTTTTTTAAAACCCGTTACTGTCATCTGGAACATCTGATGATCAAGCACAAACCATAAAATTTGTCCTCGGGAGGCAAGTGGAAGAAATCAACATTTCTCTATATATATTATGATTTCAAATTTTCATGGGCATAAATTTTGTTCGTGAAAATCAGATTATAAAAATCGAATTACAATTTGGGTGGAGACAGAGTTCGTTTGGAGACGCAAAGAAGCATGCACAGTTTTCAATGTGCTGACAGCGATTGATTATGTGTGTGTTTGTCGATATGTTATATATATATATATATATATATATATATATATATATATATATATATATATATATGTGTATGTATATATATATATATATATATATATATATATATATATATATATATATATATATGTATGTGTGTGTGTGTGTGTGTCTGTGTGTGTATTTATACTAGCTTGGGGAATTGGTGCTGCTCAAGAAAAAATAATTCTGACAACACTGGTAAGCAAATGATAATTCATAAAGATTTCGTGAAATTAAATGAGGTGAGGAGGATAGGCCTGCACCCCAAGCCGATTGAGCCAACACATACTCCCAAGCAAACCCATGCATGCATGCGTGCAACTCCGGATATGCCAACATACTGCATCTTGAAACACTAAAGATTATTTCTTCTGAAAACTGAGAAATCATTTGATCACTTTTGGCATTGATTGTTCGCATGTCAAACTGGACTATTGGATTTAAGTTGTTCCTATGTCTTATTGTTGCATTTGGGTTTGGATTAGGTTAAAATGTAGGGTTAGGGCTTTTGCTCTTAGAAAACACGTTTCATTGTCAGATTAGGGCAAGATTACTTAGATAAATACTGCCAAATGGCATAAGCGCTGAGAGAAAGAGAACTTCACATCCATAGTTACTCATGGCAAATGGAAAAGACGGACACCGTTAAGCATTACAGCGTGATTATGGAGAGAACTGAATGAAAGCATCAACAATTTATCTTCTCAAAACTGACAAATTTCCCAAAAGTTTTAAGTTATAATTGATTGAAGGCGTATGGAATTAAAAGAAAAATAAATTGAAAGGGAGAAATGTCAATTTTTCCACGTAGGGTTTTGAACTTGATCTGCTGATTGTAAATTAACACGTTTCTAAACACTGTTGGAGTGTTAACTCACAATGATTATATGTTAGCACAAAGCCAGACCCCGACCACTTTCCTTTCAACATTCGACCTTAAAATGTGGATTGCATGTAAGTTGAGATTGGTTGATCTCGAATATGCCTTTGTTTTTTTTTTATGCAATGTATAGTTCTCGACTCATGAGGTCACACGCACACACAGACAAGTACCTCATTCAAGTATCGTGTATTTAGGCTGCATTTCTCATTTTATAAGTGATTTTACTAAACAGTATGGACATTCCATGTCGATTCGACCCTCAAGTAAGTTTTTCTAATTTTTCGGTTGTTGTATTCTTATATAGTTTTAAGGAGAGTTTAGATTTTCCGAAATTCATGTTGTATACGTCGTTTTTTTTTTTCTCAAGTAATTTCAATTGCTGATCCTTCTCACGGTTTGTTTCCAAGTAGCATTATATACTAGCTGAAGTACTCGCCAATGCAATCGAACGATATTCTTTTCATGATTCGGCCTGAAAATGATTGTTGTAGTTGAAGCTGATTATTTTTATGCCTTTGTTCTCCCTCTCAACTTAAAAAAATACAAACATAGATACTTTAGCACTCTATAGTATAGATACTGCTATAATTTCATCAACCGTGGAAGGAGGAAAAGAGCAAAATTGCAAATTTTCTACAAGTAAAAAGTGAGGGTCGAGGATAGCATTATATCTACATCGTAAATATAAACATCTCTTATAGAACATTTGAATATTTCCTTTCTAAAAACTGACAAATTGACGATTTTTTGCAACTAATAAATTGAATGCACATGACATTGGTAAGACAAAAATCAAAAGCGAGTTTTTTACAATGAAAAATTATTCATATTTACTTTTATTTATCAATTAATACATCATTATGTGATACTTATTACCATAGTCAAGGTAGATGATAGTTTCTAATCGAAATTAGGTTTCATTTTTATTACACCTCATATTTCTTTTGTATTAGTGCACTTCTTTTAACATCGAGTGAGTAAAACTTTACAATTTACAATTAAGACTACTTTCTCTGTATTTACTGTCAATTGCTTCTTACAGACTTTAAAACATATTCGTCCATTTTGCGCATCCGTAGTTAAAAGTTATGAGGACACAAAACAAAACGATGCCAAATAACGGAAAAGAGAGACAAAAAACGAAAATTGTGGATGACCTCCAAAGGAATAGCATCGCTCTGAGATTTATTTTTTCTCTCACGATATTCTTTGGAGGAAAAAAAAAAAAAAAAAAACAAAAAAACAGAACAGTGGGCATCAATTCGATTGCTATAATCGTTTAATCCGTTACCATTTCAACACTTTCGCTCACATTTATGTCTTCTTTATTGCCCAAAGAATCACAAAATAAATGTCTCATAAAACGCTTGCCAACTCAGGCGCCTGATACTGTTTCCACGAGGGAGAATAGCGTATCAATCAGTGCAGCAAAGATAAATTCGATACGCCAGTATCAAGATTGATACTGTCATTGTTACAGGGTCACTATTTTATCGTTCATCACCGGTTATGACTGTAATGGTTTTCCGGGCATTATATCTTGTAGTTATAAAACAATAAATGCACTGTTTCTACCATAATGAACAGGAAAAAGAGTCTTGAGAAATTAGTCTATATTTTGTTCATCGATTCAACAATAGAGGAAAATGCTTTTAAAGACACACATGGTACAAAATAATAAAAGAAAGCAATGTATTAAAACAATCACTATGATCAACTCTGTCGGGGAGACATGTTAATTTGACTGTTTTGTTTTTAGATCCCCGAAACAGAATCACACATAGTTCTATAATATCCAATTATGTGTACAGCATTGAAAAAAGAAAAAGAACAGAAAATATTACATTAATTATATCAACAAACATTGGGGAAAATGGATTAATATTACTTAAATCTTTGGGGAAAAGTTTCTTTATTATTCAGTGTTAAAAGCAGCTAATCTTTCAGACAGAGACAGAGAGACAGAAAAACAGAGACATATATACACACACACACATACACACACATACAAACATATCATATATAAAGATAAACAGACAGGTGTAACAATGAAATGACAATATCAGACAACTAAATGCACAAATGATGTATTATATTCTATTTCGATGTTTACACCAAACAGGCTCTTTCAAAGAATGTTGAGATTATACACGAAAATCGTGTATTTCTAGGTGTTCTGTGACTTGTGGTGGAGATGATTATTGAATGGATCGCTTGGCAGTGATATGTATTAATTCCCCAGGAGGTATCCACATTCTGGTGTGGGAGGTTACGAAGAATGCGTGTCCTTCAGACGGTTCGCTGTAACAGATGTGTTGAGATATTACTGACTATGTGTAAAAGTTAATTCGAATTGAGTGATAGGATATATATATATATATATATATATATATATATATATATATATATATATATATATATATATATATATATATATATATATATATATATATATATATATATATATTGTAGATCTAAATGGATATATACCTATAAATGATCAAAATAACTTTAATTTGAGATTTCTAATAAGGCCATCTTCTAATATATGTGCGTAGGGGTTGTATTCCTATAATTTATCAAAACAAAATCACTTTTATCTTTTCTTAGCAGTTATGTTTTTCATATAATGGATGGCTGTTATTTTATGTCATTCTTATTTTTGATTGGTATAAGTTTGGCCTGCTTATATCATAAAAGTCGTGTTAACAAAACTCGTGTGAAGAAACTGAACTTTTAAAACATCGACGAATGAGACGTTTTAGCCCTGTCCATCTGAAATGTTATTTAGCAATGACTTGGAACTTTTGCACAAGAACATACTAAAACAGTGGTGCACCACTTGAAAGGTTATCTTCATTTATGAACGGACATCGTGTATATATATATATATATATACCATCATAGGAAAAATTGAAAAAACTACTCCAATTGACATAACTAAAGTTCTAGAGAAACACGAAGTCATGTGGATCAACAAACTTAAAACCCTATATCCTGATGGATTAAATACTAAACTGAACAACCCTCATCACACAGAACCCTAATACACAAAACTCCTACCATTGATATCCTCACACCCACATCTAAGATACATTCAATAATGGAAGCTTCAAAGTCACTCAGACCCATAGGAAAAACTTCACCTTAGCCTGTTATAACCCCTGTCCAAATCATAGCCAAAACATTTTTAATAACTTTTAAGGTTGATACCTATGTAGCTCCTTGACCTCACCACCCCTCCTTCTACATTACCCCAAACATACCAAAAAATATAACTCCACATCACTCCCCCCTACCTTGACACACTCCCCCCCCAGACCAACTGCTGCTGCTTTACCAAAGACCTGATACCTACTGGACATTTTTCCATTCAGCAGGAGGCCTTCAGCAGCCCTGACAACACAACTCACCCACAATACATAGCTCCTGGCAGTGGACTCTGGTTCCACATGGTACATTTTAATACACAGTCACACGGCACACACCACTCTGATGATGGGAAGAATCCCAAAACATGTATGGACTACTTACTTATAAGGATTAATAAGCCCTACCACTAAACACTTCACTCCCGTGTCTGTCTCACTCTCTACAGTACACATTATATATATATATATATATATATATATATATATATATATATATATATATATATATATGTGTGTGTGTGTGTGTATATATTGTGTCATCCACAGTCAGCTGTTTCGATGCATTACATCTCTGCAGTGTGGCTATAGACTTTTATTATCCCATCCAGTACCACGAAGCAGAATTGAAACCTTCACTTCGAGCCCGTTGGCTGATACCTCTGGACTGTGTGTGTGCGTGAGTGTGTAGGATCTACGAAACAGTATGGGGATTTGCCAAATAAACAACAAATTTTACTGTGAGTATCTCTGAGCAGTAATATTTCTAAACCAGTTTATGTTTGTCCAAAATTCAGATTAAGTGTTACGTTATGTCAGTATTAGCAGGATCAAGTACCCCAATCGTTTGATAGCACCATACATACTGTACAGTTCATTATATATATATATATATATATATATATATATATATATATATATATATATATATATATATATATATATATATATATATATATATATATATATATATTTGAACTATAGAAAATGAGACGGACCCAGGAGTGGAAGTGTATGGGAGTTAAGTTTTATCATCATCATCATCATCATCATCATCATCAGTCTTTTAACGTCCGTCATTGGACATAGATCTTCCCCAGGATTCGCCACATTTCTCTGCCATGGGCGTCGTGGAGCCAGTACTTTCTGAACTTGTCTGGCTCGTCTCTCCATCTAATATTCTGCCGACCTTGGTTAGGTTTATTTATCTGTAAATGTTTTCATTGATGATCTAGACATGTTTCGGCAGATATTCCCATCTTCAGTAGTGTGTGCTGTGTGTGTATGTGTTTACTTTTAGAGGTTATAAGTTTGATGTGGAACATGACCATCATAGGGACCTTTGCTTCGTGAACAAAAAATGGTATCCCATCGGCTAGGGACATCCTGTTGTGTGAGACAAAATTAAGTCTGTGATATAGTCTGTGGTGTTAGCAGCAGAAGTAGGTTTTGGAGGGGACATACGGTGTCAAGGTAGGAGGGAAGTGCTTTGGTATTAGATTGTGTGGGTAGATCAGGCATAGTATAAATGGACGTTGAGGAACTTCATAGGTTTTAACCTTACAGGTGATCGAAAATATGTTGGCTCTGATTTGTACAAGTGAGATGCCTAACTAAGGTAAATGTTGTCAAGGGTCTATTTGACTTTGGAGTTTCCAGTATCAGATGTATGTGAGAGAGGTAGATGTGGATGTGAGGTTATCATTAGTAGGAGGAATATGATTTAGAGATCTGTGTGATAAGGGTTTTTAAGTTTGGTGTTAAGTCCATTTGGGGATAAAGTTTTGAGTTTGTTGATCGATATATCTTCATGTCTTTTAAGAATTTTTGTTATGTCCATGGGAGTATTTTTTTTTCTATTTTTTCGATTGTAGTACAGCTAGTGTCCGAAGCAAAATTGTGACCAGGTGAGCGAAAGTGCACATCTACGAGAAGTGGTCTGGGATTGTTTTATGATTTAATTCCGTGTCAGTAGTTGTTGAGTCTAATGTTAAATTGCCACTCGGACTTGCCTATGTATTGTAAATTGCATATATTATGCTCTTGAAGGTATATGATGTTTTTGCTACGACAGTGCTATGGTATATGTTGTAACTCTCTTTGGTGGTAGAGCTTGCAAAGGTGTTGGTGTACTTAAGGTAGTTGCAACGAAGGCTATTTCTTTTGTCGCATGGTTTACAAAATTTAGTTGCTCTAGGGATATTGTTGTGTGAGACTTTATTATTCGTCGTCTTGTTGCTACAAATCATGTCTGATGTTTTAGGGGTCTGCAGTAAGGGATGACACACGGATCTGTTGTAAGGGTGAGGATGTTCCATCTCCTATTGATAATGTGTGCTAGGGGTGGGAGAGTGTAGCTGAAAGTGGTTCTAAGTGGTATGGAGTCAGGTTTATTAATGTTGGAAAGTGTAAGGGTTTCATCCCTGTGTATTATTGTGGTTTTTTTATTTGGCTTTTTGTATCATCTAGTGAATATCCTCGTTGAGTGAAATGTTGTACTAGGTTATTGTTGTGTCCATTGAGTTCAATATCTGTAGAGCAATTTTTACTAATTCTAAGGGCTTGTAAAAATAGTAGGCTTCTTTTTAGGTGTTGGGGTGGGCTGACTTAGAATGGAAGTTATTGTGGGTGTATTTGGATTTAGTGGTTTGGAGGTTTCTATTACTATCTATGTATATGCAGTTGTTTAGGAAGGCTATGGAATCAGTGGATGTCAAAAAGCGAAACTTAATTGAATCGTGTTCAGAGTTTATATGAATCAATAAATTTTCTAATTTGGCTTTATCTTCTATGTATATGAAAAAATGTCGTATTTATATCTACCATGATAGATGCAATCGTTATATATCTCAGGGTGAATGTGGGTTTCTTCAAATAGAGCCGCTACTGTGCCCAAGGCGCAGCCTTTCACTTGGTGGAAGTGTTTATTCTTAGTTAAAGCTATTCAGATTAAGAATGTGGTGCATAAGGGTGGTAATTGTTTCATTACTGGGTTCTTTAGTTGCTCTATTGTTTAGAGCTTCTGTAAAGTGCTAATATATATACCTTCGTCATGTTTAATGCTGGAGCATAGAGATTAGACACCCAAAGTTACTATATATATATATATATATATATATATATATATATATATATATATTCTACTATATTTCCAGCTCTACTCTAAACTAGTCTGACTCTTAGATTTCAAAGTTAAATGTATCGAGCCCTCGATAAGATAAATCCACCACATATCAGACATTATTTTATATTCTATTATGTAATGCTATATTGCAAACTTGAATTGTACTATATATATATATATATATATATATATATGTATGTATATATATATATATATATATATATATATATATATATATATATATATATATATATATATATATATATATACATATATGTATATATATATATATATATTGTGTGTGTGTGTGTGTATAATGGGTGTATGTATTTGAAATTGGAACAACATATTGGTTTTTTTTTCAAATAGGTTAAAATTGCAAATTACGCAGATTCATAACATATGCATCAAGATTGATGTATATGACGAGTCCAGAAAAAATATTGATACAAATTTTCTGTTACCTCAAGGTCGATTTTCCAAGTTGGAAATACTTATGTCGAAAACGGTAGAATCTAGTTTTACACTTTCAACTTATGAAAATAAACCTAAAAGAGCGGGTTCAACGAATCTAGAATGAATCCTAAATATAAAAACGGTAAATCCGCCTAAAACTGTTTTAATAAATGAATATTTTTCTTAGCATTTTATCAAAGCAAATAGTGAAAGTAAGTGAGGTGAACGTATACTGAACTTTTCTTTACCTCTCTAGGGATATTCATTCTTTTTTAAGAAAGAAAACACTTACCTGCAAGTCATATGAATTCACACGCTGAGATTCTACTTTTAGAGGCATGTTGAAAATACAGGTTGGAAGAAAAATATTTTCCAAAAATCATAGACGTATTGAATGTCACCAAAGCATTTAATTGTGTAATCTTTATAGAATTCAAACAAACGCCAAAGAAATTATCCGATGAATCATCAACTGAGGGGATGAGATTGCAACAGTTAGAAGACTATTGCGAGTGAGTTTGATCCTCACTAGTAACGCTGCATTTGTGCCAGACAAATCTGGGCTCAATAAAACATGAGAACAATTGGATGGCAGATTATTAGATTAACTAGATTTGACGTCCATAGTTCATAGTTCACAGTTGAAGTTCCGCTTGCTCATGATGGTCATTTGACACTGCTTTCTTTCGTGACTATGTCACAGATTATGTCTCTTGAATTATTACAATTATGTTGCAGCCCTGAAACCTTACTAGAAAGTGTTGGTTGAACATGTAAGCGAACTAAAAAACGCCCAAATTTTTAATGAAACATCGGTTAATTTACCAACTAGATATAAAAAGGAATTGTAAAAAGTTCAAGTCCGTAATGGCTTGACTAATATCCCTGAATGCTTCAACTTTCGAACTGAAATTCTGTTTTTAAATTTTTGTATGATGCAACAGTTTTCTCTTCTATCATGTTATACTACTTAAAATTGATTATTGAAGATAGATAAAATAAATGAATTGAAATGTAAATTTTTATGTAGTTGCCCAATAGAAACTGTTACGTGATGAATGTCATTTGACAACTGGCCATGTTGAGGATAATTAATAATAAAATTGTGGAAAACATGTATCGAAGAATAAGTTAATTCTCTTACCTTTTGTTGGGCAATGATCACAAAAATCAGCGAATCAATTTAGCATAAACCTCATTGCAAATTGACCCCCATCAAAAACTCATTAAAAACCTATTCATTAAAAGATTTTAAAAATTCGAGACATCATCAAATATTCACCGATATCGTTGGCGTTGTTGAGCCGATATTTACTGATCTCTTGTGAATTGTCACGTTATTTCATTTTTTGCCGGACCCAATGTAGTATCTGATATGTGAAGATTCATGTTGTGAGTTTGAATATTTCTGATTGTGTGATATTTTTGCCATATGGTCTGTTCATTGCCATTTTATCTTTTATGGATTTCATAATACAATACAATGTGTTGTTGTCTGATCACCCCATATAATTTCAAGCATTGTCCCCACTTGTGCATGTTGTATGGTACTAACTCACTCTCGGTTGACAAGCTTTAGGTAGAGCGAACAGAGTCTTCAATAACAAGGAAATCCCATTAGTGTTGAAGAGAAACTACATTAGACACAATCAAATAACGGAATTCTACAATTAGTAGACCTGGTGAGACATTAAAAGATAAAAGAAGGATTTTCTCATTTTGTTATGGCATTGCTATTCGCGTGATAGCTTCCATTCGAAAGTCGGTGAAGAATCACTGCCGATAATTGGTGGTGCTTTTTTTTTGTGGGGGAAGGGGTCATTTGTAAATTATTTTGAGCATTACACACATGCACACACATGCATATATGTTACAAATGTATATGTATTCGTACAAATCATTGTTAAAAGACTCACTACACATATGTTTACATACATACATACATACATACATACACAGGAGTTGCTAATATTTAGTTTGGGGAATTTGAACAGGCTAAGTGATCTTTTTCTCTATCAATTTACATAGTGTTCTCGCAACTCGCCGGATATTTCACGTATCTATCGAAATTACTCCGCAAGGAAATTGAGAGAGACTTCATATTCTATCAAGATTTTCTTCGCTTGTGGTTGCTATTCCACACCTTAAGTTTCCTGAAGCTTTGAGTTGCACAAAAAAGAGATAGAGAGAGGGACAGAGACAAAAAGACGCAGAGAGAAGAGAGAGAGAGAGAGAGAGAGAGAGAGAGAGAGAGAGAGAGAGAGAGAGAGAGAGAGAGAGACTGTACTCCTGCATACAGGAATCAACCAAATTGCAAATAATATCATTCTTACATAGATAATCGGTAGTGGATCCAGGATTTTTGGTAGGAAGGTCAAACGTCCCCTGTTAAGATGTTGTTTTTAAGGTCAGTTGGGTTTATTTGGCTTTGTATCTATATATGTTTTTTATCTTGATATCTAAAAAAATCTGAATTGAGCTGTACACTAGCAGGAAGTGGGGTCTGAGACCTCTCTGATCTGCATCTGACAATACATATTTTGAATATATACTGGAATGAATACGAATTATATGGTTATGCATTGAACTTTCCACAACAAACATTGAAATTGACTCATTATCTGGAGAAGGATAAAAAAAAGTTCTTTAGCACATTATCTTGTCTCAAGCCAAACATAGAACCTCCGTTTTCTCATTCTCACAGCAAAGGGAAGAAAGCAAAAATATCTTCAATGTTTCAGTTCCTGCACATTTAATGTAATCATCACTTTGGGCAACACTTAACCGTGATAAAAATGAAGGCTAAATAGTGATTATGCATTTCCAAGATTTACAAAATGGTTCATTCACTTGATTGATTCTACTCAAGATGATTCAGGAGTCGTTAGACCACAAAACTTTCTCATCCAATATCAGCACCCAAGATCATATTCTTCTTCATCCTTAACATCCCTATGTATCTCACCTTCAGGGTTTTCGATTCATGCCTCCCGGTGTAAAACGATCTTCCACGATTGAGAGTAGTGAGCCTGTGACAAGTATTCTGCAGAATATTTGGATTCCATAAAAGGTCATACGTAATCATGATTGGTATATGATTATTATCTTGCCCCTCGCCGCCCCTGGCAAGGATCAGTTGAAAGAATTGAAACATCATCCATTAGATGACGACAATCTTCCAGATAAATTATCTATGTAGCTTAAAGGTGGATGTACAAAATGACATGATGTAAAATAAGAGATAAAATCGGCAAAACGGTTTCGATTTTTAGCTGAGACTGTTTGTGTTGACTTCAAATCAATATTCTTTGAAGAGTCATAATTATATCTCTCCACAAGCTCAAGCTCTGTGTGTGTGTGTGTGTGTGTGAGTATGAGAGAGAGAGAGAGAGAGAGAGAGATTGTGTGCACACTTCAACTCTTTTGGGACCATGAAAAATGGAAAATCTGCAGTTTAATTTGACAGTATTTTCCTTGAAGAAGACAGATCAGAGAAAAAACTGAAAAATATTAGGGAAACGTTTGATCCCTAGCCTTAATTACATTTTTCTTTTGAGATTTGACAGCAATTCCGGCATTAGTCTTTTTGATCTTCACACACGTGCACAAACACATACACGCATATATATATATATATATATATATATATATATATATATATGTGTGTGTGTGTGTGTGTGTGTGTGTGTTTGTGTGTGTGTGAATGAAAAAATGGATATATGACCCAACAGAATGATCATAAATTGCGTTATTTCATATTGAAAATCTTGTTGGAAATGATCTCCTGTTGTTACAGGATGAATTTATCATTTGGCCTAGACGATGTAAGAGGGATAAGCAATTAAAGAAAATGGGAGTGATGCAGGAATCGAACTCACGATCTAAAGGGTAGCTGCTTCAATATAGAATTACTCTCAAAATGAAAATTTGAGTTGAAACCCTTATCTTTGCCTCTGCATTACCGGTAGCTATTTAGCTCTATGGTTACAGCAACGTTGTTGACTATGTCGGATGGGGTGGGTTAGTTAGTCTTCATACCAACTTGGATGATTATGTCCCGGTCTTGATGCATATACACTTCAATTTTTGTATCTTGAACGGGGATTTTTTTCCCCCTAATTTTTCGAAATAAGCGTCTAGGTGTGTATTTCTTTATGCATACATAATTTAGATTTGTTCTTTATTTGAGACTCATCTCTATAATCGGAGTCAATTTTTTTCTCTCAATCTAAATTTTATTTCGAATTAATTTAGGTCTCTTTTTAATTCTGTTTATTTATTTTGAGTGTTGGACCAAATTTAAAACCCCATGCTAAGTAGATTTAAGTGATCATTAATTAATTCATGCAATGATTTGTTGATTATTTTAGGTTTTAGTTAACTTAGGTCAATTCTTTTATCAGAGTTGTATTTCCAAGCGATAGTTCTTTTTTCTACATTTTGTTGTCTCCAGATTTCTTTTTGTTGCGGAAACATTGACTGATAGTGAACGATCTGTCCCATCAGAAAATTGTTTGTCTTTTACGTTCTTGTTCTGTAGTCTAGATTTGTGCTCTGTTCTAGTTCGTAATATCCATGAGTATGAGTGGTGATAATTGGATTTTTCCTGTTGTCAGGCATTTTGCTGATTTTCTCAGGTGTTTTTTTTTTCATGTTAGCTATTTCCATTTTGGGTTTGTGATTTCACGGATCTGTTTGTACTCACTTTTAGATGATGGTCAATTTGTTAGTGGTTAAATTGTTTGTTGATTTGTTGATGGTTAATTTCTTTATTTATTGCTTGTGAGGATTTACTTTTTCCGCAGTTTTGCCATTTTCCTCAGTCAAATTGTTTTTGACGTTGTTCCTTTTTCTGTGCGTTTTTCCAATATTTGAGAAGATTTGTCCACCGTTGCTTCTTTTCATAGATGAGTGTGGATTTGTCTTCTCGTTTGCATTTGTGTTTCCATTGCTCAGAAATGAATGGTTGTACTTTTTAGGGACATAGATCCTTGATTTATGTAAGGATTTCGTTGTCTATCTTCAGATACATGGTTATGTAATTTGTAATTTTACCTCAAAGGTTTTCACTTCTGCTTGAAGTTTAATGATGTTTAGTTTCATTTTGATTTTCATTGTGCTTCCGTATCTTAAGGAGTTTTTCCGTCTGTGAAATTCCTCGGAACATAAACTAATAACATTTCGAGTAAGAATTACCATAGATTTTCTTTGCTTTTGATCGTATTGTAAAACATAATAATCTTCCTCTTATTCAGAAGATTAATCCACATCCAAGGCTAGAGTTTTCTAAATAAGTTTTGTAAGCTTCCTCCTGGATGTACTGTTTCCCCATGTCTCTTGATGGGCCTTGATGAAGTTTACTAATGACTTAGTATTATTCTGTGCATTCAAGACCGATATGAAAAGTTTTAAAAAGAGACTAAAGTATTCAAATCCGTCTGATCGTTTCCTTCCACTCATGTATGCAGCAAGAGATTCAAGCAAGCAAGAGATTTAGTTCCTCCAGAAATAACTTCCAACAATTACTGAGAGTATTTATTATGCAATATCATTACAGTTGCAGTTGATGAACTTTATCAAACATATGAAAAGCCCCATACATAGGACATCAGGGACGTTTTAGAATATACCCCAATACCCCTATCTTTGGTTATGCCTCTGCGTTCACTTTTGGCTCTTTATTGAGGAAAATTTAACTTTTGACCCTTTAGAGTTGTCGAGGAAGTTTCCAATAGTTTTTGCCTCGTTTACCCTGGGGTACTCTACAATGACTACCGACCCCTTAAATAGAGGAAAAATTCTTCTATCACTTTTGACCCCTCGACGAGAGAAAAACGTTCTTACACATTTGACCGCTTGAAAGTAGGAAAACCCATCTTACCATGGAACCTTTTTGATGGGTAAAAAATCCTAGTATTAAGAATAAGCGTCTGCACACTTCTGACACTTTGAAGGATGGGCAGCATTCTATCACTTCAAACCACTTGAAAATGTACATATAAATTCATAAAATGTGATAATATCAATATAGGATGCAAAGTAAGGTTCTACTTTGACATCATACTCACATTGTGAATAGACCCCTCTCTCTACAACTCATAAAACATTTTAAAAGTTTCCAATTTTCTCTCGACCACTTGGAGCGGGTGAAAGCTTCTTCTCGATTTTTGACCCTTAAAAAGGCGGGTTTTCCACCGTAATATATTTTTTAGTATGTATGGCAATTTAAGTTGGGTTGCACCTATTTTTTTTAAGGATTTTTATTACGTGAGAGACACACACTTCTTAAATATAAAACATAAGCACTATATATATATATATATATATATATATATATATATATATATATATATATATATATATATATATATATATATATATATATGTATATAATGTTTATTTTTAGTGTGTCTATGGATTTGATATCCACTAAGTGCTGCCAGGTAGAATTGAAACCTTTACTCCAGGCCCGGACTCCAGCATTCTCTCCAAACCCTACGCAAAACTATGCAGTGCCTTTTTTCGCATAATTCGCCACCTACCAGAGTGTTCGATTCAAAAGTTAGAAGAGCATTTTGCAGACAGGTGCCCAACCTGAGAGTTCTCAACCGTAGAATAGGGGACCGTTGACGATAATTGATAAGAATGTCATCCACATCATCATCAGAGAAGAGAGTAAAACAACAAAAAAATACTGTCACTTTTGGCAGGAAGGTATCCATTCACATTTGGCCCCTTGAGTTGGAGTAGTCTCCCTCCACTTTTGACTAATTGGAAAATTCATTTATAAACGTTCGAATAAGAAAATATATATCTGGACAGAAAGTGAGAACCAACTTTGGTATCATAGTAAATAGAACCTCCTTGCTAAAACCATCACAAATTTGCTCTCCTCGAAACTTTTTCTTCAAACCTCCCCCGGAGTCTATTCAGTAAGACAGCTCGATTTGGTGGGGCGACACCCATGTTTTTGTACTTTTTATCACGCCTTTATATATATATATATATATATATATATATATATATATATATATATATATATATATATATATATATATATATATATATATATATATATCAGCACTCATAAAAAGAAAGAGGATAGAAGGGTTTAAATACAGTTGTTATCAATAGAATTCACCAAAGGATCTTGAAATTAATGAAAATGGTACTTTTCAGTATATACTTCATGCACGAAAAAGTTTTTATCGGAAATGGTTAAAGGAAAAGGAATATTCAAAAAAATCTTTGAATAAACAAAATACAGTGGACAAAATAAGAGAATGCTTTTGTCTTTTTGTCCTATTCTTGACATTTCTTACAGACTTGTGACAATATTCACTTCATTGAACGATGAGTGGCTGTATGCTCAGTTTTGCACCAACTTCGAGACATGTCGTAACTACCGCCCTTAGACAATGAATTATCAAGTTAAAGACTGCTAGCAAGTCTCTGTCTGCAGTTTCAAGAGAGCAATTTCAATAGTGTTGAAATTGTAACACGAAACAAATTCTTTTGTTTCACCGATAAGATGTACGACCATGTAAGCTGGACGACTAGAAAAATTAAAACACACCATGAATGGATTTTAGTCTTCAACACAGCAGAAGGAACATCAAAGCTGATCTCAACAAGGAGATAAGCCGCCGTACAGTGTCCCGACGATTGAATGAGTTTAGACTGGAAGCTTCGTTACAAGCTTCTAATCATAAGTAGAAGGAATAAAAACGTCTAGACTGGAATATGCCGAAGAACACATTATTTGGAAAGATGAGAACGGGTCTAAAGCTCATTCAAGCGATGAGAGTGAATGAATTTATTTTGGATCTGAGAGCAGACAGTTCGTTTGATGACGTACAAGCGGTAGATCTGAACCAAAATGGGTTTTAAAAAAACTCTGTCAAGTTTTGGTAAATGGAATGATATGGGGGGGTTTTCTCCTCTGAATATGTAGTAATCGTAATTACCACAATATCTTGACATTTGTAGAAGTCATAACTCTTGGTAGTTACTTCATGAACGAAAAAGCTTTCATAAGAAGTTTCTAGACTAAAGAATGAAATAAACTTTCACAAAATATTTCACAACTAATACTCAATCTTCAAGAAAATTTCATATCTTATCAATGCAAATAACTGAACTTTTTCACACAAGCCACATACCCCGAATATCATGCAGTGAGAATATCCTTAAAATTGATCTAATAACTGTGTCACGCTACAGGTCTACAGATGTGATTCTGATATATATATATATATATATATATATATATATATATATATATATATATACATATATATATATATATACATATATATATGTACATATATATATATATATATATATATATATATATATATATATACATATATATATGTACATATATATATATATATATATATATATATATATATATATATATATATATATATATATATATATAATACGATGTGGATTTGTAACACAAACAGGTTTATGTCCCTGCCCTCTCTAGGCCACAAATGATTGTATGTCTTTTTAAATTCTAGTTTGGGGAAATTGGTGAGAATCTTGTAGGTGTCACTGTGAGTAGTGCTTATCATTTTTAGTTGTGTGGATAATTTTGTTGGTGGATGATAGTTACATGTCAAAGGGTTTGAGTTAAGTGTAGGAGTTATTTGTGAATTGAAGCTTAATTGTTTTCCGTGGTATGTGTTAATCTTGACCTTGATATTTGGCATTGGGTTTATTGCCTTTATTGGCATTCTCTGGGGTTCCAGTTTACAAATCCATCACACATTAGACATTGCTTTATATTATGCTATATTGCTAACCTGATCTGTACCATATATATATATATATATATATATATATATATATATATACACACACACACACACACACATATATATACGTATATATACATATATACATATATATATATACACACAAATATATATATATATATATGTGTATATATATATATATATATATATATGTGTATATATATATACATATATATATATATATATATATATATATATATATATATATATATATATATATATATAGTGAGAGGAAAATGAATTGATAGAATTTGAAAAAAAAAGAAAAATCACATTTTAGTAAAATAAGCGCGTTAATAGCGCATTGTAAAGACAAAATGAAATTCCTACTAAAAATTATAAGAAAAAAAATGAAAATTATGGTTTAAGATAACAAATCAAAATACCGGAGAAATTATGAAAGAGATGAATACAAAAGATAAAAAGAAATAAACTTGAACTAAAATGTATGAAAATATTAAAATGTCACATGAAATTTTCTTAAAATTAAAGTAACTCAATTTTAATAAACTAAAAACAGAAATAACTAACGGAAGAAAATTTAAATTAAAAAAATGAAAACCATAAATACTTTAAATATTACTGGAACTGGCAGTGTGAATGAATGAATTTCAATAAAGACGAGCTGAAAAGTGAGGATAAGATAATTAGAATATAAATCCATGAAATCAAGAGTAATTTTTCAAACACAAATCCACCTGACGATCAAAAAAACGAAACAAATTTGCTGAGGAAACCATAAGAATTATAAATATATATATATATATATATATATATATATATATATATATATATATATATATATATATAATCTTCAGAATGGATGACAAATATGTTCAACGTATTTCCAGTACTATTCCCTCGGTCCCCATTGCTGAATACTAAAGTAAAAAATCGAGTAAAAAAAGTAAAAAAACATTCCTCCATTCGAAAATGATTGTATCAGAATATATGTAAAATTAATTCAATTTATAGGCTTATTCAAGGGAATTATCAGGTGTAAAGCTATATCTTAAATAGAGTAATACAACATGATAATGTTCCATGTTCTCCATTTATTTATTTCTTTTGTCATTATGATTTCTAAATGATTCTGGCGAGTGAAAGGATAAGTCAAAGTGATTAAAGATTAAAAACTTATACTATTTTCACTATATGGTACTTTCATATCAACCTGCATGAATTTGCAGAAAAGTGATGTATCAAATTTTGTTTTATTCATATTTTTACAAATTACTTATGCATTTCATCATATAATTTTTTGCATGGACATTCGTCTGTTTATGAGCTTGAAGTTTTGTTGGAAAGATAGAGATGTCGATCGGATTATTTCGTCAAACATTTTTTTAAATTCTTCATTTTTACTTAAGCAATTTATCCTCTTCTGGTTTGCAAAGCCCGTCGAAGCCTAAGCACTGATAAGTGCTCATTTTGGGGGCACTTTTCTTACTCAATCCATTGCATGTTTTTCAGGACCAAGGGTAAAGTTTTGGGCTTTCCCAATTTGGAATCAGTGTTTTCCGTCATCCAGACTGGTTGCCAACCATTGCTGAAGAGAGCTGGGAGAGAATACATAGAGTCGTGCTTTTCCAAAGGGCATTGATACGAAGTGAGCACAGATCTTTAGCAGGAGTTTCAACTCCTTTTAAAGATTCAACTCTATTTGGCGTTAACCATTAGGCTAGTTGCACTTCCTTTGCTTACCTTGTAACGCGGAGATGGCCAATCAAAAATATATTCCGTCATTTCCCACGTTCTCTGCCAAAGGGTGGATAATGATATAGCTTTCCAATCTCAGTGAGTCTCAATTATCTATCTGATGTAACGTGAAATCCAGTACACGAGAAGTGCTGCATCAAAGATTCTTCCAAAATATAAGTTTCTAACCTCTTGGTTGCTTTTCTGGACGAACAAAATAAGAATAAAGATGCTCGTCCAATATTTCATTTTCAAATGAGTGTTATTGAATAAAAATGATAGTTCACCAACAAACCATCTGGAACTTAAATTCACGTATAAGAATGAGTTCCTATGAAGTGATTAAAGATTCAAAATACATAGAACAGAAGGTAATATCATCAAATTCAGTTCATCTTTTCACTCCAAATATAACTGTTGTTTCTCTACTGGAACTAACAAGGAGATGATATGCAAAAATAATGCTTCATTACACATGCAGTATAGCAAAGATCAGCAATCTGAACCTTCTGGACATTTACTATGGGTTCAATCATCATTGAATCTCCCACTCTTCATGTTTTGATTCAAAATTTCTACATCAGAGAATTCTATGAGACAAAACAAAAAAGCAATGATTAGCATGGTAAATTTGCTGGCAATTGTCACTGGATTTGACCCGCATTAGATTCCCCTCTATTGATGATCTGGTACAAAACCTAACAAATAATGAACGTATACTTCCTCGAGCAAGAGTAAGTTCTCGGTTTGCCGGTTCCATTCTCTGTGCTGCAAACAGTTAGGCCACTCATACCTTCCGCTGTAGGCAAGAGACATAGAGAGAATATTCTAAAATATTATTGCTCAAATTGTCAACACTAAGAAGAGCTGATAAGGTAAATGTATAAAGAAACCATAGCAATGCGGTTTATATGCCTAATCTGTTTCTACCATGATTGCTTTTTGCCATTCAGAAGAGCAAGCCCATCCATCAAGAACAAGAAAATCCAATTAGTCGTAAAAAGAAGAGTATTCAAGCAATGCATCCTCCAAATAGTCACCTATGGAGCTAAAGCATGGAACCCAACCAAGAGACTGACCTGCAAACTGAGAACCATGCAACGTGCGCAAGCGCATGGAACAATTATGCTGAACTTCACCTTTTCCTGGCCTTTCGGCTAGGATCAAAGTGTAGTATATTCCTGGCAGGGACTGGAACACTGGTACTGACACTTGCCTGTTGAATGGACCGAAGATTGTGTTGTGGTTGGCATCAAAGACCGAATGCGCTGGTGCAATACGCCAGCCTATGAGATTATACTGAGGCTGCTTGTTGCTGTGCACATTGGGAGCCTTTTGATTCGTGTTTGGGCTCTTCAACCATTACTTTTTTTTACATTTTCTTGACGGTCTTCAATAATCGTATCCTTTCTATCCTGGCTATTAAAAACAAGACTAGTTTTTCTACTCCAGCTCGTAAGATTCAGAAAAAGTGATCCACAGGTGTAAGATCAGGAATATTGGATGTGAACCAACCTATTTATTGAATATATATGGTGACAAGTTCCTTGTCCGCTGCAAGTGAAGTGAGTGGAGAAGAGACATTAACTAAAGAAATTTCTTCCGGAGAGTTTCCAATTCTAGTAACTGGAAATAATACTGCCGATGGACAAATAAATTTCAACTCTCTGTTCTTCTCCAGAGAAAAAACAAAGCTCTGACAACTTTTTAATAAACAAGCTGAACCATTGCCTCGTCTTTCCTAGCGGGAAAGTCGTATTCCTCCACGCAATGGGTTATGAAAAATAATTGGCCAGTCAGTGATATATATATATATATATATATATATATATATATATATATATATATATATATATAAATTATTTAACACCAATACTGGGATAACCCACTCACAACAGCCAACAGGATTAGTTTGCTTCAGTTGGAATTCACTAAATTGCCTCCACCAGTTAATTTATGGGAGGAAATTGTGAAAAATTCAGTAAATCCAGTCAACAGGCTACAAAGCTCTAACGTTCATTATTGTGACACCTCATGTCTTTTTTTTCAAGCTGATTAAAGCTATTGTTGAAGGCAAAGATTCCATTTTTATTGAAGACAGTCAGCTTTACGTGGGAAATCTCAAACACAAACGTATGGACCAAGAACTTCCCCAAGAAACTCCCTTATTAGCTTTTGTTAATAGGGTGTATTCTCATTGGGTCTCCTAGTATTGATGGTCTGATTATAAACTATGTTGAGTTGTAACCATAAGAAAAATACCCGATCAGAAAGTGTGATATATAGCAATGATCAGTTAGCTAATCTTGTTGGCTGTTGATAGTGGCTCAGATCATTATCGGATCTCCCAGTATAATGGTCAGATACGGACTCATGATCAGTTAATACCTGCTTTTATAATGAACAGTGTGATTTTCTTAGTTTGCTATCCATAACACAGGACTTTCTCGGTGTGGGGGGCGGGGAGGATTAAAATGTGAACGGAGATAATACTTCCGACCCACTGTTTTACAACCAAGTATATCCTTTCAGTGATAAAAGTTTAGGACACACGACGTATGGCAATGCTCATCAAGCAAAACATACCTGCTATTATTAGTGGGCTCGATCCTTACTAGACCTCTCCCAATGATATGATCTGAAACTCCAATGTTAAAAATATAATGAAAAAAGGGGACTATTTTGTATGTCGTATAGCTATGGGTAATAATAAATAAATCTTGCAGGCCATTGTCAGTGTGTTCGATCCTTGATCATAAGATTGGACACCTTTGTTTTGGGTGATAAAAATCCTCCTTTGGAAGTATGGACTTCAAATGAATCTAATTTATAATACTTCCTAATTCAAAAAATCAGTTCATTGAAATTCAAATAAATCTGTTATCTTCTTCTCGGGTATGAACTAGTCAATATATATAATAAGGTAATAAAGTCTGTATGTACGTGTTTTCATATTTCGTTAATTAAGCATCATAGTGTAAAAACAAAGACATATTCGGAATCATCAGGTCTCAATTCACCAGAAGCTAACCTGTTTGGGTCAAATTTTGCAAATCATCGATTTTTATTGGATTTTCATTTGCAGCTACCTGCGAGATTCTATCTCAAAATGATTTATCTATTTCAACTGGGATTTTCCCAAACTATAATCGTCTTTTATATGATCATGTATAATTCCTTACGGGGTCAAAAGTGAAGGATCCTTTCCCTTCAGGAGCAGACACAAGGGCAGAATTCAACCCTCCTTTCAAAGTTAAAAAATGAAAAAAGATTTTTTCCGCCTTCAAGAGAACAAAATGTGTAGGAGAATTGTCCTCCCTCTCGGGGTGTTAAGTGAAAGGAAACATTTTCCAATAAAATGGGGTCTAAATTGTAGATGAACCTTTTTCGACCTTCAAGGGATTCTAAGAGAGAAGACCCCCACCCAAATTCTTACAATTTCAAGTCTTTTGTCTTTTTCTTTTTTCCTGGATATCTTACCTACCGTTACCTACTTTATGAAGATTGGGAATTAAGTATGGTATGGTGCGTCTAGATAATCATATTACATATAATTTTTGTAAAATGCACAAAAACTAACTTTCCTAAAAGTCTATGTTGGACATGAATCGGATTACAACTTGTACTTTTATTTATTTGTAAAAAATATTGTCTTTCCTTTTTTTTTTTTTTTTTCATAGAGGGCGTAGTTTAGCTCTAACTGTGATTCAATTGGACTTTAACTAGTGGCGGAGACTCACCTTTCTATATAAATCAAAGAATGAAAAGTAAGTACAAGCATGATATATAAACCATAACCACTCCCCCCCAACTGCTTCACTTGTCTTTTTCTTGCAACCAATAAGATTTACAAGAGTAAAACATTTCTTTTCGTTATCCGATTGATATCTACATCAAGCTTTTATTATCATTCTGCATTGGACAATGAAATTCGATTTCCCTGCTGTGAATTTTTTAAGTCAATTCAACAATTCAAATACCCCGAACCCCGGCACCATAGTGGATGTGGACATTTTGAGTGATTTCAAAGTTTTGGCTCTCTTTTCGACATCGTTAAGACTATTTTCACCAGATGGAAAGGAGTTGTGTTTCATGAACTTAGAAGAGAAGTCTATTTCCCTGGGCCGATACGCTGACGCATTTGTCGTGGCGTGCTTGGCCAAAACAATGTGCGTCATCGAAGTTATCGAATCAGAATTAATCATGACTCGAAGGATCAGGACAGGAGTACAATACACTGGAGCCTGTGGAGTAACACTCAGACACTTATTGTGTGTTGAAGAAGATGAACCAAGACTCCACGTTTTCAACAACGAAATGCAAAGCCTGTGGACCCGTGACCTGAAGTATTATACAGCAAGGATCTCCAGCTTTAAAAGTTTCCGAAAAATTTGTATTAATTCCAGTGGATATGTGGCTATTTCAGACTATGCAAATAATTATGTTTTGGTTTTCTGGAACGGTGGAGATGATGCAATCGTCCATAACGTCGATTGTCCGGCAAATATCGCGGTCAATCAAAATTATGTTTATGTAGTGCAAGACAAAGACAAGAATCAAGTTTTGGAAGTTTGTCTTGAAAATAACCAGAAAAGATGTCTTCTCAAAGAGGAACAGGGAATCGTCTATCCGAATTGTATTTCTGTCAAAATGAATGAAAAAATGCTGATTGGTATGGACTGCGCAGAGCCCCTTTTGAGAGGGTATGGATTCTAAATACGTGAACCAATGACTAATTGTGAATAAGGATTCATTTGATCAACCTAATATTTCACTTGATATTAGTTTTTCATCAACAGAAGCATGTACATCTTGATGGTCTATAAAATGGCCCTTTTTTCTTTTTAAAAATTTTTTAATTCAGAGCCAAATGGGGGAGTGCCACTTGAGTATTACTTTGTATTTGCTTTGTTTTAATCCACAGAAACCTTTGAAATCTTTAATTTTCCATACATATATATATATATATTTTAAATCTGTGCCAAGACGATTGTAACTTGTACATTTTTTGAAATTTCGAATATTCTTAAAATCGGACACTTCCTAAAATCAACGCTAAGCAGGGAATCGCTTCATTTAGTTTTCATAATTTTTCATCAATGGGAACTTTTAAATCTCCATATTTTTTCAAATCGAACGTTAAGATCTGATGAAATATTGTCTTTCAATTTTCCCATCTCTATTGTTTCATGTATTTCGTTTTTATAAAATCAATTTCGGCTTTTTGAAACGTAGATATGCCACCATTATTTTTTTTTTTTTTTTTTTACTTCGATTTTCTTTTTATAAAAAAAAAAGTGAATATTCCAGAAAATTTATTTTTCAAATCAAGGAAGAGTTTTATCTGAACTTCTTCTTAATAGTCATGTATTTCGAAGTTTTGCTACCTCAATATATGATCCTGACAAATATTAAAATTTTATATTACTACACTGAGAGCAAATATCGACCACGCACAGTTTTGGGTGTTAGAAGACATGAAAAACTTAAATTGGATTTATTTGTTCAAAATATTAGTCAGTCTTTTTTAACAAAAGTTATCGGATCTCTGTATGGACATCAATTAACAGCCATTGGTTTTGATTCAACCAAAACGGAAATTTATAAACTAATACTTCGTCTCTTTAAGGGGGGGATTTCAGTATTTCAAAGTGTGACCTTAGAAAATTGTATTAGTTCAGACTATCAACCTTGTAATGTCGAGAGCTTTCTCTAAAATTCATAGAATCACCCTTTAAAAATACAAAGGGTTACTTAAATATCGAAATAATTTAGTGGACATAATATTGGCATAAAATGTACCTTCCATAAAAAGCGATTCTATGAATTAAGGTAAAAGCTTTCACGACAAAATATCGACATGGATAAGGTTCATGGGTATTGAGTTGGTGATTTCAATTTTTGAACGTGCATTTTGTAATTCTCACATTCAAATTAGGGGAAATGTAACTGCGTAGCAATTAGATATTTTGAGCAAACGATCAACGTAAATCGTTGCGAACAAAAACCTCTCGATCCTCCCGTCAAATAAAACCCCTCGACTGGTAGTTTGAATAAATTCATCTTAGATGTTTCAAGTCTTCAAACCCAAAAACTTTTGGTGGCCGATATCATGGAAATGAGTGGCTGGAACCCCCCCCCCCACCTTCATAAGAGTTGTAATACCAGTCATATTTTGAATGAGGGATCCACAGAACTGGAATCAGTGTTACCACCCCAGAAGTGTTTACACATGTTTATGCTTGCACTTACTGACCATATTCTAATCTATGAATTTGTGGGTTTTGTGGAACTTTTAAAATCCGTATACTGTCCCAAATTGAATTTATGCTGTGGTAGCCGATAAATGCTTCCGATACGGTACATGAACGTTCTTGAAGAAATTCTGTCACCTACATTTTTATACACGTGTTTTTTTTTTTTTTCCTTTCGAGAATTTCTCTCATATGTAGATAATCTGTTACAATGGTCTGTTTGTAACGTTGGAACCGAATTAAACATTGATGCCAAGTGTATGACTTTTTTTCCTTTTTTTTTTTCCCCAATGATTATAAACAGAAATATTGATATCTTCCCCCCCCTTTTTTTTTTAAATGGACGCTGATCCAGTGTGCTAAGGGTCAGTATTCATAGACTTACTTCACGATCAGCGTCTGTTATAATGAAGCTGGAACAACGACAAGTTTTAAAGCAGGAAAGATAACATTTGCCAGAAAAAGAGAAATATCATCTTTTTTCTTTTCTTTCGTGGAAAAAGATTACTCTATTCATATGCAACATAATAAATACAAAACAAAATTTAACTGAGGCATATATATATATATATATATATATATATATATATATATATATTACCCGTCAATAATGGTATATACTGAGGAATTTTTTTCAACTTTTTTCGGAAGCTCTGAAAAAAATCCTATCTAACTGCATTGTTTGTACGGCCTCTGGTGTAATCTTAAAAGTCAGGGATCCAACCCCAACGATGCAATAAAAGGATTGTTCATGCCAGGTTTTTTTATTTCATGGATTGATTCTATCCAAATTTTTCAATGTATTCTTGAGTGTTGTCTTTTTGATTTATGGTCCTGTGGCTCCTTTCTTGTACCAAAATTGTTCAATATTACATAAACTTCCAAATAACTATAACCATATGGACGCAATTTCACCGGAATTTCTTTTCTTCTGATATTAGAAATGAAGAATTTTTTTTTTTCGGCAACCATTTCCTGATGAACATTCATCGGAAATATCATTGAAATCGTATATGCTGATTTTCGTTAGCGTTTTAGAATTCTTATATTTCGATTTTCCTGTGAAAATTCAGTTAATTCTTTCTCTCTCTTTCTCTCTCTCTTATATATATATATATATATATATATAATCATCTCCCTAAGATTCATACAAATTTCACATTTTTTTCTGTCTATCAAAAGTCTTGTTTTTTCTTGTTTTTTTTTTTTTTCATTTACTAACGTATTCTGACACTTTCAATAGCAAACATGTTCTCGAAAAATGGATGTATATATACAAATCGATATTCACGTGCATAAATCTCCATTTGATATATCTGTATGAATTTTCTCGTAAATGAACTTACAAGTACAAACATTTCTGATACAGGATGCTTTGTTATATTTATCTAATAACTACATTTGAACATCAGATGAGAATTGAACCCACTAACATCACCCAACATGATTGGCTTGCTCTTGTTAAACTCCAAGAAACTGTTTCCCCCTCATTCATATCGAGGAGGAATGACCTCCCATACCCTACGGGTATAGAAACATTAACACTGATTATAGTAATTTTTCAAATTCAATGAAACTATTATTTCATGCTAAACATTTCGTTCTTATTCACGTCACAAAGGAAGCTGTTTATCATAATCACAGGAAATGTTAGCGGCTGGTCATCGTTATCAAAATCAGTCGCTCATGCACACTGTATCTAGAATGGTCACAATAAGTCTCCTTTATATATCCTTCGTTTAATGTCATCAATCAGCTATTATCTACAAGACACTGCCCCAGAGAAAACAATGAGCGGCTTTTGCACTAAGATTATCGATTAATTTTTGATTTGATAATATTGTTTGATTGTTGACCGACCTCATACTTGCCTAAAGACCTCCCAATGTGTAAGGCGAAAACTTATCCAATTTTTTCCGGATGATTTATAAGGTGAACAGTGATCATATGTAATAGGCACACGTAAATCAGGTCAAAATCCTGGAAGTATGAAACTATATAATCACTCTTTAATCATAACATTCATTGAAAACATTAAAGATCTGATAGAAACATTATTTACCCCCAATATGTAGAAACTGAATTATATTATATATATATATATATTATATATATATGTTCGATATCTTTTCAGATATCATTAAATTAAATAGGCGTTCTTACTTTAACGTAGCACCCATGAATTTGGCTGCACTTTGATGCTGTATTATCAGCAAGCAAGCAAGCCATAAGTTTCAATCAAATCAGATTTTAACCATAAGACAAACATCCAAGCACTTCATTATATAGTAACAATTATATTCATATCAAAGGTGGAATTAACTGATTTCCGTATATTTAACTTCTATAACCTGCAATGGATTTTAAAGGGAATATTTTCAAATTACCCCTACACCTCCAAATATTTCATCTTTATCAAAAGGGAGTGAGGGATCAGTTTTCTAATCAGTAGCAAGATTAATGACACGTTTTAAATTCTGATGTATATGCCTTGATCTAAAATCTCAAATACCATGTTTCAGCTCTATCCAGCGTTTGAATGATCTGCAAATGGTGCAGACCCGTTCTTTTCTGTAGGTAGATCTTTGCTATTCCCACTACGTCAAATTGCAATATTTTCATGAATACATCCAGGAATCAAAGAAAAAATACATGTTTTATCGAAAAGTTTCAAAATAAGGACAGAGAACAAAGTCTTGTGATCATAATTGAAGACTAATTGGCTGCATGTCACCTGCAACCCTTGCAGTCAACAGCCACTGGTTTGCAAATTCTCACGAAATGTCTGGTCATCAATGAAGTCTGGAATAGCAGACAGTTTTTTCAGGTATTTTTACCCCCTCACAGTAGTTTGTACTGCCCCAAACTACTAAGATTTTCAGATAGGTCATTGTTTATGATTGGGAGATCGTTAGTCTCAGATCTCCAGTACCCTCCTCAGTAATCTGGCAGACCCCTGTAGTGGTGTTGTCTCAGCCCTCCCACTTATCTCCAAATCCTCCAATCTTGAGTTCAACAACTTTGGCACAGTTCCCAGTACACGTTATTGGCACCACCCTGGCGCATGTTTATAAACCATCCTAAACTCCTTGGCCAAGTCTTCTTCTATATATAATTCCACTGTTTAATTTAAGAAACAATCACTCTGTTACTTCTGCTTGATTATACCTTTTTTTCTGAGTTTCCCCAAAGTATTTTGTTATTATCTCTAGCTTCATCTTTGGTAGAAGAGTAGAAATGATTAAAAGGGCAAAATAATACATAAAACATCATGAAAGAAATCATTGAAAAATGTCTCTCTGTTGCACTCAGTTACCTCCAATCGAAGATTGCTTTCGATTATCTAAACGAAGGAAACATTTTTTGAAAGAAAATATATCTTAATCTATAGTGTTGCTTTCATCTTAGTTATTCCTTTGTATATTTTAGCTTTCCATTTTACAGTTTTCTTTTCTTCCAGTTGGCCCTTGAATCCTTTTTCAGTTCTTTCATTTCATGACAACCTTATCAAAGTAACATTCTCTTTATTTTTACATTATCAATGTGCTATATCTCCCTGTTTACAAATACATTTATGTATGTCACTCTCTCAGTATGCAAGAGGTGTATGATTTACTGTACTACTGAGTGATTCCAATATCATAACTAAGAGCGACGTAGATTATATCTACTCGATTCCCTTCCGATGTCCACTGTCTCGAGTGAAGTAGTTTCTAGACTGAATTATGCGGACTGACGCATGAATGATGCAATAAAAAAAACTCAATACAGTGAGTCAAGATTTTTGAGCCTCAACATATTTATAACAAGCTGAAAACCGCTGGTTCATTCTAGCGCCATGATTACATTTTAAATGGAATTTTTGGGAAGGAGTCACGTCCCCCTCAAATCTCCTTTTTACTGGTTGCCGGTTGATCGGGACAGGTCTTCACATGTTCTTTATGCAAATTGTATTTTTAACAAAGAGTAAAGCAAAAGTTAAAGGTGATAATTCATAGAAATCTTCTCTTGCATAATACCGTAGAAAACGTGTTTTACGTGACACAAAAATTAGCTTAAAAGCAACGAGGCATTCTGGCACGCATGCAGGGTCTAATGAGAACTTATTGTGTATCAGCTGCAATCGTTGATACCGGAAAAACGGCCCCCGAAATATCAAGATGAAAACATGTAGGAAAAAAGTCGAACAGAAACCCATAAACGTTGAAAAGGAAATCCCACAGCAAAGCCACCCTCCCACATACACAATTAGACATGTTTGTCTTGACTAGGTCATATCTGAAAAAAAAAATTGTTTAAAAAGTATAAAAACAAGTATCCCGCCAGTTAGTTCTTCAGGGGTAGGATCATTGACCAGAATGGACCCTGATTTCCAAGTTAGATGTTCCAGTATTGCCTTACTGATCCCCACTACAGACAAAAAAAGCTGCTCTGCCATGAGCATTACTAATATACTTATCGAATTGAACAATGTGAATTTGCCAGTTGTTGAGTTATTGCGATAATCAATATTTATCAGAAATTTGATTTCTTCGGGGGAAGAGAGCATTTCCCAAAGGGGATCATTGTCACTCACAGTCCCATTTCATTTCCATGTTACAAATCTATCGGCCACCGGCACAACCAATGAACTTTGGTGAATTATAATACTGAAATATTACATTATTAAACAAACAGAAAGAGTATGAACCACATTCTGGGATGAAGTTAGAATTGAAATTTTCTTTATACCTTTTAGATATGACCAGGTTAGGAAATAATACTTACTATCCAGGAACGGAAAAAATGTTACACAGTCTATTAGAATCTCTATTTGTATATTGAACGAAAAATAAATGTTCAGTTTCAATGTTTTTCGAATAAATAATTTGTCCTAATCCCTGGCATCAGTGTGTGTATATATATATATATATATATATATATATATATATATATATATATATATATATTGGTTGAGTCACACAAATGTATCAGCTGTTTTTTATAAATAGATAATAAACTCTGTCGTGACGGCCAAGGCTAAATTGTGATATAAAGATTAACGTAACTAGTAGTTTAAAACTGATTCATGTTACTAATAATTCTAGAACATGAAACACAACTGACAGGTGGTGTGGACTCGTTTAATTTTGCTCACTTTTATATCCACGTTCATAAGTCCTTTGCTCATTTGATCCCACTCCTTCGCTGCCATTCTTTTCTCACGTCCATTTGTCAGGTAGCCCCGTGCGTGCGTGTGTAACAAATGCCCGGATTGTTTGTAGCTGAACAGGTGTAACCCAACAGTACAGAGCCTTCTGAGTTCTTAGATATCATCTTTCTTTAGAGATTCTGGTGCAATCATCCGTCCGTTCTGTACAACTAACCCAAGGATAATGATATAGATATATGTAGCAATTTCGTTTCAATCTTCACGACGCTGGCACGCAACCGTGTTAATGTCCTCCTGATGTAGAACCATAAACAGATTTACCGACTTGATACTTAGAGTCCCAACAGTTGTTATTGGCGAGTCGATTGTACTCGGTCCGGAATCGTGCCAAATATTAACTCATCTTCATGTAAGTGATTAAATTACGTATCATCAATTCGATTTCATAGTTTCTCTGGTCAGGACTAAAACTGGTCAAAGACTGATGACTGCAACTTTAATATCCAGCGTGTAAAACTCAGTGTTGTAGTGCTTTGGGAACGCGTAAGAACAGCGTCCCTTGACTATTTATATATCACAAAAATCACTAAAATTATCTTTGAACAATTCGATGATGATTCACGTATAGTCTCAGAACATCATGAAATTTGTTAAATTTCAAAATTGTCTAGTATCCAAGCATCCCTTAGCAGCTAATGAATAGATTGACTGATGTTAACACACTTATTTTGCTTTAAAACTGCAAATTGGTAACACTCAATATATTTCTAGCTTGCTATGAACCCAAAAGTGAGAAAGGGGCCTAGGTAAAAGAGTGCACTAAAGCACAACGTAACAATTATCCAGGGTTTATGGATTTTGAGCTACAATGTTTTGCTATCAAGAAATATCATTCAATTGCTTTAACAACTGGGACTAGAAAGCTAACTTCCTGACATTGATATTCAACCAAGATATGTTACTGAGCGCGATGCACACATGGAGAATGTTATCCAAATTATAACAAAGAAGTCGACTTCTTAAGCATGAAGAATTTACCTTAATGGGTCACATGATACTGTTCAGTGATTATGAACGTAACTTTTTTATTTGTACAGTCAGCTAATCCGGCAAATAATGACATAGACATGAATTAAACCTTAGTCTTGGCTTCTACTGATAAGCTGTCGTACACGGTAGAGGTAGTAGCGAACATCTGAAAAAATCAGAGCAAACAGATTTTGATAGGGAAAAATGTCCAAATTTGGTCTACACATTAAATGACTAGACGGGTATAGAAGAGTGTGAAAAGCAGTTAACCACCCGCAAAGGCAACATTATCGATCCATAATAACTGGGTTCTCTGGACATTTGTCGCAGGACAGTGGATAAACATATTTGCGATTGGAAATTGAGTTTTCTTTGCAAATTGGAGAAAGGCGAACATTTCCTGTCCGGTTTCATTCTTCTTGCGTGCTTCGCTGTATATGAATTTGATTTTACAGTTCATTCTTGCAAGTGATGGACGATGAGTTTGTTTGTGCACTACTATGAGAAGACGAAAACAGGTAGCCTATGTCCTGTGAGTTGAAATAGGAGAAAACACAAGTGATTCTGCAAATGGCTTATTGGTCCATACATTGTTTTTGTCGAATGTCGAGCTTTTATTACATCATGTACACCCAGAAAAAACAAATTCCAATGACAAAATCTGATTCTTTTTTGCTACCCTAACCCATCCTTGTCATTTGAAGAGTGGGCTCTCCTGATCTAGGCTCCCCATTGTTATAACATATCCAAAGCACGTATAGTTATTGAAACTACTAGAAATATGGTTTTGCCGTTTTTATCAGTTTCACATGTTATGGACTTATTTGCTTTTGTAATTTGACGACAGGATAAGTGTGGCATAGTCGATTTTTGACTTAGTCCAGCGGACGGGTCGAAGTAATAAACGAGAAGCAACGAAGTACAACGTATGCAACTAAAAGCAAAGCAAAGATAACATGTATTACTATAGATTTTATCAATAGATACGTCTACCCTTACCCTGCCGCTAAATTGTTTAATCAATTGCAATGAAAATACGTATAAAGGGTTGTTTTTCTTATTAATCTCCCGTCAGCTTCTTGTTGCTCTCCCTTGCTTTTCATATTTTACCACCATTGTCAACCCCAACAATCCATTCCATTTCTTTTAACGAGTTCTATTTTCAAAACTGTCTAAGATATTGTAAACAACCATTATTTGCAATTCTAACACTGCAAACCAAAACCTGTAGTATGTTGCTGACGCATTATCCATGTTCATCATTTAACAAGAGACTTTAAAATGGCATCCAAACGTATAATATCTGGGTTATGAAATTCCTGTATAAACTTGTAAATCTTATCATTGATCTATCTTTCCACATCTATTAGTAGGTATCTGGGTCGTCACGTAAGTTTTGCTCGATGCTGTATGACAACACAGTTTTCATCCTGTGTGGTCTATGTGAATCATAGTTCAAGTATTTCCCTGTGGATGTTACTTGCTTACAATGAGATGATGTTTTGGACCCATGGCCTATGATTT
>OY735208.1:68115119-68157619 GCA_963457665.1 Thysanoteuthis rhombus
ACCCAATGTATAACCAGGAAAAAGAAAAGAATAAATACCTAATATATATATATATATATATATATATATATATATATATATATATATATATATATATATATATATTGAGGAGATAACGGTAATGAACAACGAAATAAGTCCCTTGTTCGCGAATGAAGATATGCATTCCTTTTCGGGTTGTTTTCCCGGATCACATCTAGATGATTGACTTGCTGGATCCATTGCAATTCCACAGGTATTGAAAACTAAGATTACTCATTATCTCATGCCCGTGTTCTTATCTCGCTCTTTGCTCCTTCATTCCACTCAATCATCGTTGCCCATGCATGTCTTTTTTTCTTCAAAAAGTTATGGAAACATAGATGAGTTTCATACGCGGAGGAGGAAGAGGAAATTCAAAAATATATTCCACCGAATTCTATATTTTATCTGGAGAAGGATTATGACCAACAACGGGCGCTAAAAAGGCTGTTGTTAATGATGATGATGATAGTTGTTTCTGAAAATTAATCTAATAAAATAAGGATGGATTTAAATAAAGAACTTGGAACAATGTTTTCAATTCTCGAATGATGGATGTAAATTGTTTCATTTCGCATATCCTTTGTTTAATTGTCATCATCCAGTCATAGTTATCGCAGATACCTTCTCTAAAAATGATGAAAATGAGTGGCTTCCTCTTGTTTGTGTGTGCGTGTGTGTGTGTGTGTGTGTGTGTGTGTGTGTGTGCATGTATGTATTTGTGTTTATTTATGTGTGTATATATATATATGAAAACACAAAAACGCTCCTGGTTTTGCCTTGTTTGGGCTGTTTCAGGCGAATGATTCCATCAATTTTAGATCCCTATTCGAATTGTCTTTTTTTTGGGGGGGAGGGGGCTTTTTTAGGATGTAGGACCTCATTCTTATTCTGTTTATGACTCCTCTCTTTTTCTATTTTCTTTTCTTAGCTTTGTTATTGGTCATTGATTCCTGTGTCTTTTTTTTTTCTACAAAGTGGAATTACTCTGCTGTCAATCAATCATAGATTAGCAGGATGTATTTTAGGCATTTCCCTTCGTATGTTGTGAAAGAAATCAGCTCTTTGTGATATGCTTCTTCTCTATATAATTTCTCTTACTTAAGTTTGCTTCCCCTTTGTTAGAGATCAATTTTCTTCATGACTTTAGTGGTTGGTTTAATTATTCTAGGTTTGTAATGTTTTTACATATCTAAGATAGTTATGAAAATGTGGTTGTGTTGTCCTTAAAGTGACTGGTAGTGTAAAAAAATAATAATGATAATGATGCTAATTCTATTACAATTGTTTTTAATGAAAATGAATGGAATAAGATATTTATGATGGTTAATTTTTGTATACCTGTATATGGGGTGATAAATTATGTTTTTTAATAGAAATTTTGAGCAGTACCGGGATTTTAGCGTTACATCATTTCTTATTTGATATTTCAGCTTTTCGTTTTTTTGTTGTTGTTCTATTTACAGGAAAAAAAGGTTTCAAACTCCTCATTTCGACATAGGTTACATGGGGTTTCGATGTTCTTTCATGTGCGTCTTTGTTTTAATCTTTTTCTCTTTAATGTGGATGTGAGGTTGCTTTATGTCAGTCTCCCATAATATGTAGACAGTTTGTATAGGACACACACACACACACACAGAGTTTGTATAAGACACACACACACACACACACACACACACACACACACATATATATATGTGTATATATATATATGTATATGTATATATGTATATATATATATATATATATATATATATATATATATATATATATATATATGTGATAAATTTTCATAGGAAATTACTAAGGTTCGCTAAACCGAATTTAAAGCCAAATTTTTCCGTAATTTTACAAAAACCAAAGAATATCCTGTCTATTTCATTCAAACTTCTGTGTAACTCTTCAATATACCAATCCCTAAGATGTAATTGAGATTCCAATAACGATCAGCCATTGTAAGATCATGTCGGGTATAAATAACTGTTACTTAAACCATGTAATCAAGTGCAACTTGCCATATGATACTTGGAATTGTGATAGGCACAGCCAAGTAGTACCAACTACCTAAACCCATCAACACATGGGCCCGCGTGGCAGAGTATGGCCTTGAACTCCCTTTGATTTACAAGATCAAAAATACTCTGCCTGTCCCTGCTAGGTCATGGGTCCCAAAATGTTCAGCCACATCACTTGCTTTGGGTCAAGATAATGTGCTCCAAAAGCGACTATCCAACCAAAACACCAAAAATGTTATGAGGGAAACGATCGTTCTCGTTGGGCCAACGGTCTCGAAAGAATTGACTGTATACATCGGAACCTACAACGCCAGAACACTCTCTACGTGACATGCATCAAACCACCTCGAAAAATGGAATCAAAAGCATCGATTTCGACATTATCAGTTTTAGTGAAATGTGAAAAACCTCGAGAGAAACCAACCGAACTGACTAGCAAATGATTTTTATACAACTATGGAAAAAGCAAACGAATAGGAGATAGCTTTCTAATTCATAGAAAAACTTGAAGACAATGTGGTTGTTTTAAAACCATTTCAAACCGGGTAGCCGGTGTCACTTTACGACTCTCAAAGAGATAAACAAAGAAAATTAACCTCTACAATGATTTGAATTCCATGCTTTAAGAAACCAAAAATATTTCAACATCCTCATAGGAGACTTCATCGCCAAAGTAGGATAAGTTACTGAAAAATGCCTCGGCAAATACAGATACAAAATACGGAACAAGAGGGTTTCAAATTTAGTGATTTTAACAACAGCTCACGGGTTAAAAATCATGAACACCTTTAACAAGAGAGTCAATGAAACATGGACTTGGATGAGCCCCAATCAAGAAAAAAAAGAGCAAAATAGATTCCATTCTAGCGGACAAAAGTGACATCATTAAAGATATGCAGGTACTAAATCCAGTTAGTGTAGGAAGTGACCACAGAGGGACAAGATACAAAGTTTAAATTAACAACAAGATAGAATGCAGGGAAATGTTCAACACCAAACTGCATCCATTTACTGTTCTAAAAAGTCATCCGATCATTCAAACTGACACAGAACAGATACCAACTCCTCACTAAACCTGAAGATAAGGTTGATGAGCTGAGCCACAACCTCTCTAATTGAAGTCGCTAGTATGTTCAAGCCAACGAGCCCAAAAACATAGGCTAATACTCAGAAAAAAAAATGAAAATCTCATGAAAAATTGCAGCAACCTCGAACTAGCTGCAGAACAATGAAAAAAGATAGAGGCAACATAGCTGAACAAAACCATCCAAAAGGAACGGAGAAAGGACATAAGAATGTGCGAGAGAGCAGTCATTGAAAGCATTCCCGAAAAAAAAATTAGGAGATTCAAAAAATAGGATAATCTCTCACAAAAAGAGGAAATCTGATACTTAATTTGCTCGGAGCAAATGGACAACTGACAAGAGATAGGATCAAACGGTCGAATGTGCCCAGCAATTTTACAAACACCTCTATTCCACCAGAGGGTGCAATAAGGTAAACAGTAAATACGACCGAGAATAATCAATTCTAAGACTCCCCTGAAGTTACCCACTGGAAGTGGATCAAGCCTCCGAACAAAAAAAAAGATAAAAATAAGGCACCTGGACCAAATAACTTCACCATCGACCAATTAAAAAAAACTCGAAAAGTCATCACTAGATAACAAGCCATCCTATTCAACTTATTCTTCAAACAAAATAAACTCAAAGGTGAGTTGAATACTGCAATCCTAATGTTGTTACACAAAAAATACGAAGAACTCAACAACAACACACTAATAAGCCAACTAAACTGCACCTACAAATTCTTCACTATAGTGACCACCAACCGAATCACCAAAGAACAGGAAGAAAACCAACCACGTAAACAAGCTATCGTCAGGAAAATCTACTCAAACATTGACCATCTCCATTCAGTAAACCAGCTAAAAGAGAAAGAACCAGAATACAGAATGCCATTGACTGTAGCATCGGTTGACTTCAAATAGGCTTTCGATTCAGGGGATATCCTCAAAGTCATTGATGCAATTACATAACAAGGTGAAGACTCCGTATATGTGAAGGTACTGCAATATTTCTACCAACACTGCAGTTCCTCCATCAAGCGACATAAAGACTCAGAGCCCTTTCATCTATAAAAGGGTGGGGAGCAATGTGATCTATGCTCATCCAAACTCTTCACAGCTTACCTACAGATGATCATCCAAAACTTAAAATGGGAATACAAAGGAATCATGATAGACAGCGAATATTTGAGTAATCTGAGATTTGCTGATGACACCATCCTCTTTGCTAAGAACTTTCACCATCTCGAAAAAATGTTAGATACGTTAAATGAAACAAAAAGAAAAGTGGCCTTTTCACGAACTTCAAACAGATATCATGTACAGCAAACATGTTGGGGATAAATACACAACTATTGATGTCGCAAATGCAGAGCTGGAAAAAGTAAACCACTACATAAACCTATCGAATCTCCATGAAGTCATCAAAAGAAGATATCAAATGAATGATCACATTAGTTTGGCAAGCTTCCTGTAGAACAAAATTGACTTTTATGAACATAAAAATCCCTATAGTCATAAATAGAAAGGTATAAAACCACTGATTCTTACCGACTGTCACAATAAGAGCTGAAACACGGAACCTAACCAAGAGACTGGCGTTCAAACCGAGGACCATGCAACGTGCACAAGAGAAAATTATGCTCAGCCTTACACGGAGGGATCATATTAGTATATCATAATAAAAAAAGGTGTCTGACACACTAGAGACTGTTGGAAAACTTAAATGGTAATGGGCTTGAAAGGTTTCAAGAGTGACAAACAACCTCTGGACGTCACAACTCACTACATGGTGTTAAGCTGTGGCTGACATACAGTAAGAAAGTGTAACGAGCAACACATGTACTGGAAGTACTAACTCTACGATGCCCATGATAGAGACGTTGGTAAATCGTCATCTCTACAATGAAATAAAATTAGTACATTTTGATGATCATTTCCAGCTTAGCTCGTTAAGGTTTAAAACATTGTTTTTGCTTCACTGCTTTTTGTCGGCCGTGATTTGAAGTAATTATAGATACATTTTTTTTTCAAAACAGAATATTGTATTACAAATACTTTCTTTCAAAATAAGTTCAGAGCATTTTTCTTTGCATATCGATTTCCTTAGGTAAGTGAAAGCCGCAATGTTGATTTTCAAGATACATAAATCTGAATAGGTCAAAGAGTAGAGAAAAAAGATATAATATATCATTCATTCATTCTATTTCAATGTGACAAATAGCATTCGACACTTCAATCATGAATCTAATTTTTTAATCTTCAAGTCAAAATTCCAAGCTATTTGTTTCAGTTTGAGTTCCAGTTTCATTCCAAGGATCCGTTTAAAGTATTGGTAAAGTATTGTCTCACAATCTTCATATTCTTTTAATTAATATCTCTTCATACTTTTTTATCTCATCTCTTTCTTTGTTTTTCATTCAATTGTCACCCCTGAAATCATTTTATCCATTTATATCTAAGTTTGAATCTACCTTTCTCTTTCTATCTATAAACAATATTAGAGAAGAATTATTCTGCGCAGAAATTTGCAAGATGCATATCAAAAAAATGTAAATCTTACAATTGCTGTCTTTTCAGTTTGTTACTTTTCACACTTCCAGAAAAAAGTAGCTCGAAATTGAATTATATATACATATCCATCTTAGCCTGCAGAAGTATTCCCACGGACCTCAAAACATCAAAGATAAAATCAGCAGCAACACTATAGTGAATCAAGTATCATATAACAACATCCCTAAAACCGCTAAATTCTGTTGACCGTGTAACAAAAGAAATAGTCAATGCTGCAACCATCTTAAAGACACCAACACCTTTATTAGCTCTAACACTGACAAGACGTTCTACATGTATCATAACTCTGATTGTCGTAACAAAACTATTATATACTTTCTTGAGTGCATTACATTCAAATTACAATACATAACCCAGTCTGAGTGTCTATTCAACATTAGACCTAAGTAAAAGCATAGAATGAAAGCATCCAATCATCCCAGTCTACTACCAGTAGTGCTACACTTCTGCACCCCCGGCATAATTTTGCCACGGACGGTAGATTCACATCAATTGGAAAAAGAGAAAAAAAATATACGCATAGAAAGGTGTGGAGATATGTGAATTAGCAAACTCTTCCCCCTGATAGACACTATACTTAACACCACTAACTACATCGATTTCTAGTATAATAATCCTAGGACTAATAACGGCCTCATGTCCACACCCTACCCACTTTCATGTATATTCACTATTGAGAACTTCACACAGTCTTGCACTGACTCCTCCATAGAAACAACTAAATAACACATATCAGGATGACACCAAAGTTATCTTCTTTCTTTATTTCCAATATTACTTCCAAAACAAAACATTTGATGTTGAATTACATTTAGCTTTTAAACACGTGGTAAGTACACACACACTCACACAAACACACAATCACAAAAACACACACTCAAACACACCACTACTGAGGAAGGAACCCCCCTCGAAATATATATATAGCATATAAATCAATTCATTCATGTATTATTTAATTAACAAAGTCTCCATACACTTTTATTCCTGGGTCTGTCTCACTCCCTATCATCAACATTTATATACCTTGAATATATATATATATATATATATATATATATATATATATATATATGTATAGTTGTATATTGAATATGTATATACATATATATATATAGTTATACATTGAATATGTATACATATATATATATAGTTGTACATTGAATGTGTATATATAAATATTGTTATACATTGAATATGTATGTATTGTTATATATTGAATATATATATAAAGTTATACATTGAATGTATATGTATATATATATAGTTATAGATTGAATATATATATATATATATATATATATATATATATATATATATATATATATATATACATATATCTATATATTGAATATGCATATACAGTTATAAACTGAATATATATATATATATACATATATATATATATACATATATATATATACATATATATATATGTATATATATATATATATATATATATATATATATACATAGTAATACCTTATATATTCAGTGACACGTTGGATCTATATGTAGTGTTACTTTCAATATAATTATGTAAGTATATATTGAATATATATATATGTATATATATATATATATATATATATATGTATACATATGTATATATATATATATATATGTATATATATATATATATATATGTATACATATATATATATATATATATATATATGTATACATATATATATATATATATATATATATGTATACATATATATATATATATATATATATATATGTATACATATATATATATATATATATATGTATATATATATATATATATATATATATATATATATGTATACATATATATATATATATATATATATGTATATATATATATATATATATATATATATATATATATATATATATATATATATATATATAATCCGACTCAATAATTATAAATCATTCCATATTATATTGAAATTCAGTTTGCTTTCACCATAGAGATTTACAGCCACCGGTTATGCTATTTTTTCACTTTTTTTTCTATTCAAGTTGTCTAGGCTGAATGATACATTGACCGTGTAATAACGGGAGGTTATTTCAGTATTTCAAGAATTATATCATGCAGTTTGAAATAATTCAGTCTGATTCAATATATCCACTCATTATTAACATACACACACCTGTATATGCATATATAATTGCAATTTGAAAATATATGTAAATTCAAACCCTTAATAAACCTTATATATATATATATATATATATATATATATATATATATATATATATATATATATATCCTTTCTCATCTTAGTTATTTTTTCTTTTTTCATTTTTCTCAGACATTTTTTCTTTGTTTTTCCTTCTTCTTCTTCCTCAATGTCTTACTTCTTTCTTTTCTTCCTTCTCTGGTTTCATCGTTTCGTTTTGTGCTTTTTTGGTCCCGAATATGTATAAATCAGAAACATATCGTGAGTATACATTAAAAATATTTTTGTTGGAAATTGAATCCCATACTTCCTGAGTCCGATTGTCAGTATCGCTTGGAGATTTATTAAAAAAAAGCAATTAATTCCATTGGGAAAAAATTCAGCCCACACATTAATTATCATTGGAGCTTCCAGTCAGAAATCGATTGCTTTTAATTAAGATTTCTCACCAAAAATTATATATTTTTTTCTATTTTAATCTCAGAACCAATGTTATCTTTTTGTTATTAGGAATTTATTCATTGATATCACATAAAACTTTTGACGCATTTCAGATACTATAAATTCATAATTATGTAAATTCAGTGTTGAACAAATTCCCAGATCAATATAAATTATCTTTTCATGTAAAGATTTGTAAAGGTAAATCGATAATTAACATAAGAATTATAAATTTGAATGAAGACTAATATTTTTGACTGACTAATTCTCTCTGATTAATATTTTGATAACAAAAGGAATTGTATGAATATTTACGAAAGGAAAACCTTTGTAAACTTCATGAAACGAGTCCATTCACACTAGATGGAACAGTAAAACGACATTTCAATATGGATTGATTTCATTTTTCATATTTTTGTCAGGCTAAGGATAAAATGCAACCATCTTCACTAGTTTTCCTCAGGAGTTGAGAACAGTAGATTCTAAATTCCCGTGCGTAAAATAGAGACCAAGGCTAACATGAATAAGTGCTTCATAAAAGAAAAACAGAAGTAAATGCATAAATCGTATTGTTATTGCGTTGTATAAATTAAATTGTTAAAATGTTTTTTATCAGTACGTTGCATTTAATATCCAATGGGTTAGTGTGTGGAATATTGTGTGGAAAATTGTTGTTGAAAGAGCATATATCATCAATTTAACCGGAGGAGTAATCTTCAGTTTATTTCCAGGCTGACAAAAGTTATCATTTACGCACGGAAACCAGGCTTCGACTGTTTCCATCTTATCTTAACTCAGACAAGACAGGAATTTATACACACCCCAGCAAAAAAAAACGTCTGGTCGTTCAATAATATATATCTAACCTGATCGTAGCAGCGAATGTGGCAAATATATTTGGTTTTAGTCTATTTCCAAGGAAATAATTTAGTGCTATTGAGAATTGCTTTTATACTTTCTTAACTGATATCGGTGAAGAAACAAATGACTGTAACTCGTCGTAGCCTCTGATTCAAACTAGAATGTTGAGTTCAACGATCCACCGACCATCCTTACGTCCATATCTGTGATGATAGAGTTGTGCGGACACATCTGAGAATAAGTGTGTCTTTCCTCACAACCTAAATATGTGCGCTGTTCTCAAATTCCACTCACTGTCGCTGGTATCTAAGTGGAATTTGCAATGGTGGAAATTGTCTCCATTGTAATTGCGTTTGCTCCCGTCGTTTTCGATATCTCGGATAGATATATCGATTAGGATTGCGTTAATTGATTTAAATGCTGGAAATGACTTCTACTTTCTCTCTATTGATTGGATTAGAAACTTGCCTAAGTATATTGGAGAGCATAACGGCATTTGAGGGCAACAATATGTATGTTTGTTTCTCAAGAGCTAATAAGTGAAGAGAACAAAATCATAAAGATAAAGATCCAGCACTACACACATACACACACACACACACACATATATATATATATATATATGTATATGTATATATATATATATATATATATATATATGTAGGTTATTTTATAGTCATACATGATTATTGTATTCTCTCTCTGTCTCTCTGTCTCAGTCTCTCTCTCTCTCTATATATATATATATGTATATATATATATATATATATGTATATATATATGTATATATATATATGTATGTAGATATACATATATATATATACATATGTATATATATATATACATATATATATATATATATATGTATATATATGTATGTGTATATATATATACATATATATATATATACATATACATATATATATATATTACATATATAAATCTACATACACGCCAATACATATGCATTGTGTGGAAATTTTATATATATATATATATATATAGAGAGAGAGAGAGAGAGAGATACAGATATGAGTGTATGTGTGGAGAGAGAGGGAAGAGAAACAGAGAGGTGGGAATGATATCATGTTGAAAAGTTAAAGAAATTGCCTCCAAGTTTAACAAAAAAAATACAATAACTTCATTTTTTTTTGGTTCATGGAAAGAAATCAAAAAATCAGACTGCATGCATTTTTACTTTGTGAATATCTAGGATTCAGTGTGATATGAATAAACATTGCAGCACTGGATCTATTAGCTTCAAAATTAGATACAAACTCGAGGAAAATAACAAACATTTCGTTACCTGGAGTTCATCAAATTTCAATCGAGATTTTCTCACTTTTATAAAGATTGTGTGTAAGGCATTAATCATACGTTGATTGGTCGAGTTGTCAGCCGCCAGAACTCTTAGATTCTTTCAGACTTGATGGAATGTACAAACTGTTATTATGCCCAGCAATGAATGTCTGTCCAGCAATAAAGTGCATTTGATTACTTTTCATTTGTGCGATCTCTGGTCAGATAATTTACTCAAATTCGATGGCAAATGATGGGAGAGAGATTGAAATAATTTTATCCAACCAAAACATTTTGCGTAAAATGGTGCACCGAGTAATCATCATATGCAGTCACTCTTAAATCACAAGACAGATAACGATTTTATCTCTCTTCCTAAAATCTTCTATTCATCCATATCTTGGACATGATCTTGGGTACAAATAATCGAATTGAGTATACAAAATAGATTTATTAATTTAAAAAAAATGACCCAATATTATTTTGTTTCCCATTATGAATAAAGTTCAAGGGCAACCAGGTCGACATGTATAGTGTTTGATACTTACGATTTGCAACCCATCTCTGGCCCTTCTCCGAGTTTGTCAAATATCAGCGCAAACACTGAAATGTACATATGAATGCTTATGTGTATATATCATCGTTTTCGGCTTATACCTTCACTGAGTGTATTAAGTACACGTGGGAAATTGTTAGAATGACTCACCTCTGGCGTGCTTATGGCGGCTGACATTCCTTAATGGCCATCATTCTAGATACAGACCATTCTCAACTGGTGCATCCGACGCGATTAAGCCGCAATCCTTAAATCCTCTGGAAAAGGTTCCCCAATCTTGATCATTGTGCTAAGTGCTTACCGGCGATGTATCGAGTGCCAAAGTTTTTTTGCATGAATCATCGATGGATTCGAGCATGGCCTACTGAACCGGGATATGCACTCTACCACAGGGAGCAGTCACTGAAATGTAATCAGCGATCCTTAAAAATGCTCGGTTCATCTTATTCAGTATGTGAGTCCAGCCACGAATTAACACTGACAAGTTTGATTCACACCTTTATCGCAGCAGCACCAGGAAATTACTCCCTTGTTGTGCTCAATCAAGATTTTATCAACCCCATCACCGGAGCGAGAGGTACTGAGATGCCCTAAAAAATATTTTCTTAGGGAAGAAATCTTGGAGGAAAATTAATTCATTTTAGCAAAGCTAACATCAAATCAAATATTGGCATTCACTTTGAAATACATTCAGTTGAAAATATCAGTCAATTCTGAGACCTTGTCGTTTCTACTTGCGAGGAGAGTCACTTTCTTCAATATTTGCTGATCTATGTATATCCTTTCAGATGTTTTGTCGGAGAGAAATTTTCTCTGATAACATTAATCATCATTATCATCGTAATCATTACCATCATCATCATCAACATCATCATTCTTTTAGCTTTTGAGCTTCTGTCGTTTGACATATTCTTTCCCTGAGATTTGTCAGACATCCCTTTCAGGGCGGTGTAGGGCCAATACGTTCAAAAGGTGTCTACTAAGTAACACTAGCTTATCCCTGCCTGTCATTTTTTTGCATATGACCTGTAGGGATCCATGTTGCAAGTAGCGATGTCCGGCGGTTGTGTGTCATACTTGCAACATGACAAACCAATTGCCATTTGAGTTTTCTGATTTCTCTAACTGTCGTTTTTTGTTGTTGTTTTTTTTTTCAAATAAGATCTATTGTCTTGTAATATGGGCGTGTGATGTTTAGCATGATTCTCTCCTGTGCACTTTGCATGGTTCTCAGTTTGAGGGTCAGTCATTTGGTTAGGTTCCATGTTTCAGCCCCATAAGTGGCTTTCTGGAGGATGCATTGGTTGTAAACCCTTCTTTTTAAATTGATTTGTTCTCGGATGTTGAGCTTGCTCTCTCAGAAGCTTACCAAGCAAGAGTTATGATGCGCTTGGTTTTTCCCTCCTTTGAGGATTTCATAGGAGTATGTTGCCCTAGGTAGACGTAGTGATCTACTTTCTTAGGCCCTGTGTTTTTAATTAATCTAAAATTAATCAAGAGCGAATCGATAGTGCCGTTGGAGGTCCTTGACTTGCAGCCCTATGTATCCATGCTTTGATCCAGGACTGCCACCTTGTTTTAGAGCCTGTGCTGATCTATGAAGATGCGGGGAACCTTGCTTGAAAACATTTTCTGTGAAGCATCTCCACAAAGACAGAGAGGAAAGATACTGGCCAGTTATAGAGAGCAGATAAATCAACCACCAGACTGTAGTTAAATAAAATTATCCTGAAACTCCGGCTGAGCGAGGCGACACAAATTGAACAAGCAAAAGTTAACTCAATTGAAAACTTTGAGAATTTAATCAATATGTTTACCCGACTTCCTCACTATCTAGGAAAATAGAGATATGTCAGTTGTCCCAAAATTTCTCGACCAAAATATCTGGGGAAAATAATTTCATTTTTGTAGATTCATTAGGAAACGTCTTTTGCAAATGCTGTTTGAAGATGAAAATTGCATAATCATTATTATCTTCTTTCCATTTTGCGATTATTCGGAATGTTTTAAAAAAATATGCAGTTTATCCCTCTACCCGAAAATAAAGCGCTTCGTAAACATTCCCTTATCTGGAATAGTTTAAAACGAAGAAGCAAAGACTATTCATTTATATGGGCATATTTCGAATGTTCCGAGACCTAAGAAGTGCCGATGTTGGTATGTTGGGTTGAATTATCAAACTTTGGGTTGGTGAAGGGTAAAGGAGGCTGTGGTGGAAGATAAAAAGAAAGAAGGTGATCACTGTGCTTTAAAACGCCTTGTTTCAAAACAAATGCTGATCGCTTCATTTGGCTATTTGTCTTTAATATCTTCTTACTATTTCATGAATATTTGAGATGTTTCCAGCAAACAACAGACACCCCATTGTATACAACACATCTCAATATCTCCGGGGATATTCCCGAGAAAAAATAAAAAATAAACCCACTCTTTTCCCACTAATTTGTTTAACCCTCAACACTATCGGGTTATCTTATTTTGCCATTATATATTCGAATTTATAACCCCACCATCGACTGACTGTTTACATTATTTGCATAGCTAAGTTACATTATTAAACAACTGATAGAGCGTTAGCTTCCCAAGGCAATTCTTTTGTACAAAGTGCGCCATATATGCCGTAAAATATGGTATATATTAGGTTTAATGGAAAATAGTGTCGTGTCTTGAAGGCAGTTTACAATTTGAATAAATGTTGAATCTATTTGTTAAGAATATAGCCACCATGATTACGCTGCTCTTCCATGGAATTCTCTTTTTAGCAGACAATTACTACAGATTTGTGAGTTTGATCCTCCTTGACGCTCTATACTATTGGTTTTATCATGATTACTTGTGTTGACAAAACCTACCATAACGTTAATTCATTTATTTGTTCTTGGATCCTGGATAGGAATAACTCTGTTAATACTTAATGGCTCACTTTCCAGTTTCAAAGGTTTTGCTACAAAGACATTGTTTTAGTGACCTGATTAAATGAAAAACCTAGGATTTAAAGACAGTTCAGTAAGGAAGTTGTAGTAATCGAATGATTTGATCTTCTGCTGTTTCTATTTTCCCGTGTGTATTTTTGCAGAGATCTTAAAAATGTGATTTGAAGAATGACACAAATTCTATTGACAAAACCAGATTGTTTTTTAAACGTAAATGATCGCCTTTTACTCGTTCTTTACAATAAATAAAACTTCTTTGATTGTTTTGGATTATTCTTTAGGATGATACTATATTCCACCTACTACTCAGCAACACCTTGCAAGGATGAATGTTTAGTTTAGATGTTCACGTATGTTTCCTGTCCAGAATCCCAAAGACACGTTGTTGACAAAGAAACACATAGTCTGAAAATGTATTACAGCAAATTTATTTAAGATATTGGCATTCAACGTATTCAATTTCTATTTCTATTATATATTTTTAAAAATAAAATCAAAGATATTGTGTCAGCGCTACCAAGTATACAACTCGGCCGAAAGTCTTACAAATCTGCATGAGTAGTCTAGAAGACAATTTTTGTTGGATCAAATTGCAAAAATATGCATTTATTTCGTCAGTTTTGTATCTTTTGTCAGCACTATCAGACACAAGGCTTGGTATAGAACCATGAAAACCTTGCATGAAAAATCCTCTCTTTCTCTCTCTTCATCTATCTATCTATCTATCTATCTATCTATCTCTCTCTCTCTCTCTCTCTCTCTATATATATATATATATATATATATATATATATATATATATATATATATAATTATTTTGTGAAATTTTCAGTTGAATGTTTTGCTTGCTTTAAACTCAGATGATCTTGTGTCGATGGTGATGTTGTCTGGTCAAGGGGCCGTTCCTCTTTTCGTCAGTTTAATGGCTCGTTTCACCTCCCTTTGGGTTACTTCTGGGAAGTCTTCGAGTTGATTGCTCATGTACTGCGTCGACCTACCCCTGAAAGCGGAAAAAATCATCACTGACGGTCCCTTTTAACTTATGTCTAAAACAGAGTAAAGTCCCAGTTGATTGGAACACTGCTATCATGATGCTTTTATATATAAAAAAGGAAACCTGAAAGACCTCAACAACTACAGGCCTATGTCTACTCAACAGCGTATACAAACTTCTCACAAAATTCAGGACTAACTGGATCACAAAAACACCTGATGAAAACTAACCACGAAAGCAAACTCGCTTTAGAAGAAGCTACTCGACCATTGACCATCTGCATTCAATAAATCAACTGAAACAGAAAGCAACCGAACATAAACTACCACTTGCCGTAACATTTATCGACTTCAAAATGGCGTCCGACTCAGTGGAAATCCCTAAAGTCATGAAAGCCATGACTTGAAAACGTGTAGGTCCAGTACGTGTTGAAACAAAAATACAATCACAGTAGCTCCTTTATCAGGCTACATGAAAATCGGACCCCTTTCAGCTCCAGGAAGGAATAAGACAAAATGATACCAGCTCACCCAAGCTCTTCACAGTCTGTCCCGATATGATCTTCAGAAGACTAGACTGGGAGAGTAAAGGAATTAGAATAGATGGCGAGTATCAGAGCCACCTCAGATTTGCAGACGATATTGCCTTTTTCGCAGAGAACCTACACGATCTCCAGCTAATGTTAGATGAACTAAATGAAGTGAGCAATAAAGTCGGCCTACACATAAACTTCAGCAAGATGAAAATCATGTGCAACAACCACATCGGAGATAAAAACACTGATCAAAATCGAGGACACAGAACTGGAGGAAGTAGATCAATACATTTACCTAGGACAACGAATTTCCATGAGACCTTCAAAAGAAGGGGAAATAAAGCGAAGAATCACAGTAGACTGGGAAACCTTTGGCACAGCAAGCTCAACCTTCAAAAATAAGAAGATCCCATAATTCTTTGAAAGAAGGGTGTATAACCAATGCAACCTCCGAATAGTCACTTATGGAGCTGAAACATGGAATCTAACCAAGAGACAGATCCGCAAATTAAGAATAATGCAACGTGCGCATGAAAGAATAATGCTGGGCCTCACATGGAGAGACCACAAGACAGCACAGTACATACAGGAAAAGATAGGAGTCAGTGGCATCACAAAATCCATTTAAAATCTCAAATGGCAGTGGGCTGACCATGTTGCAAGAATGACAGACAACCAAATGACATCGTTACCCACGACATGGATCCCCTAAGATCACATCTGCAACCGAGACCGGCAGAATATTAGATGGAGAGACGAGCTAGACGAATTCAGAAAGTACTGGATCTGCAACGCCGATGATAGAAAAATGTGGCAAATCCTGGGGAAAGTCTATGTCCAATGACGGACGTTAAAAGACTGATGATGAATTTTGTGTCGATAATACTGGACACATATTTTGGTGTAGAACCTTGCAGTAATAAACCTAGGTATTTCTTTACAAAACTGTGCCTCGTGAATGTCAATATCTTAAAAGGTTTAACTCAAATATATTTGGATCTATTTCTCATGTGAGCAACCTATACTTTCAACTAAAAATAAAATAGTTGATGTATCTGATGCTATATAAGACCATCTTTTTCAGAAGGGAATAGAGGAAACATTCCATTTATCCTCCACCAGAGTTCTTGATAATGTAAGCCTTTAGAACTTGGGGATATTTACCTTGTGATCCTGGGGAGGATTAGGATTTTTATATGCAATTCAATACAGTAGTTTCACGGAAGATATATGACACAGCCTCGTAATCATCGCCATATTATCGAATGATACATTCAAAGTGTATTCTACTGTAACAGGATTTTATTCTGACTCAAAAAATACATCAAATCCAAACAGCCGAATATTATCGATTCGTAAATTGTTTCCGTATGATTGATCTGAAACCTAGTTTTAATTTTCTTTTCAAACCACTGAAAAAATATATAGATGCTTGACAGGAAATTCGGCATTCAAATTCCATGCCTGATTTGACTCAAGAGGGGGCATCAGAAATAAAAAGACTTGCGTCTTAACCGCTAAACTGCACTCGTTAGTCCCGAGACCTAATTACCAAACTGTATATGCAGTAAGCAAAACGTGCAAGTCCTGGAATTTATCCATCAAACTGTACATCATATCCTGAAATCTAACCACCAAACTATACATGCAAGTTCTAATGACATTCAGTTGCTGAAATTCCCCAAAGAATTCCGGTTCTTTATTATTTTTTATTAGTTGACAGACAGCTGCGAATTCATTCTTTCAAATGTATGCACTGAATGTCGGTGCTTTCTCTTTAATAACCTCTCTTTTGGGACTCTATCTAATATTCCATGCCCTGATAATAATTGAAAAAACTTTACATTTCTGCAACTTTCAAAGGTTTCTGCCTCAAGTGTCATTTGTTTTTGCACTTTCACCCTTTTCTAATGTGTAGACATAGGACGAAAAATTTGTCATTTGTCAAAGGTTATTTATTTACCACTCATGTCTCCTGTCACACAATGGTGTTTATAGTTGAGGTCACTCTCTGACCATTGCAAGTAGAATCAAGTTTAGTCATTCAAGCTGCCTCATGATACACTCGTAAATTCAAGCAGGTTTTCCTTACATGGTTAGAGAAAGCTGACTCAATATCCACTTGGTTATCGAACTGAGTTGAACGATAACATACACACTACGAAAACAAGTATTTTTTCACCGTATTAAGAGTAAAATGTATGTGATGTCTTAAAATTCAGTTAAGTAATTATTAGCCGAACTCATTTTCGTCAAATCTTTATTTTTAAAGCGGCAGCTTTATTTTGGGGAGATTTTTTATTGAAGAATTGAAATCCTCCTCTCTACAGACATGAATCATGGAAAAATAGATCCTGAATGTAAAAAAAAAATGGTATGAAAATTGTGGAAATCCTCTCTTGAATACGCAAAATTATTCTATCCAGAGCCAAGCTATATTTTTGCACTCAAAACTAAAAATAAAACTTTAGAGAAATATGTATTTCATTTTGTTATGTTTGACATGTTTTACGAAACAACGACCACTGGCATTTGTATTTATTCAATCAGAAAAAAATATTGTGGCCACTTCTGTGACTGAAATAATGATTTAAATTTCCATCAGGGATTGTGGTTAGAGTTCAAAACTTGGCAAAAATCAGAATTACAGATGTAGATTTTCAACTAAGCAAGAAGTAGATTCATTAAAAATTGACACAAGACAATGTTTCCTCTTCTGTTTTGCATAGCTTCTCACTATGCCAAGTTTAGAATATACATCTTTGAAAGAAGAAATCTTGGTGTATATTTCCTTTGAGTTTTGTTATAGGAGCCATGCCCCAGCGTTCGTCGGATCGTACCAGAGTAATCTTGGTTCATTTTCGGGTGTCCCTTGTATATCCATTGTTTCTCTGCGATAGCATACAACTTTGAGTAAGCATTTCAACAGACATTGCAGTGATGTGAGAAATGAACCGACAGCGACAGAGCTGAACAAGCACTTCAGTGGGAGACAAGGCTTGTAGTTTTAGTAATGACCTTCAAGTACTTATCCTTGAGAGAGTGATGGGAGGCGTTAATGCTTTAGCACATCACGAAAGAAAGTGGATGTCGAGGCAAAAGTCTCACGAACCAGATGAATAATTATTTTGGCCAACTGGGTTGTTTAACAATGAACCTTTTTTTTTTATCATTTACCAAAAATTTTAAAATCCATGTTTATTGGAAGATTAATATGTGACTTTCAATTTATATTTCAGTTTCATCATCATCATCATCATCATCATCATCTGTTTCTTGAAATCCACTGCCAAGTCAACCAACAGCCTAGGGTGAAAGAAGGTACAGGTGATGCACTATTTTCACCCAGTGTGTTGCTGTTTCAGTATACAGCTGATGATAACGCCATTCTTAGTATACAGGCATTAACTGTAAGTATACTCCGCTGGATTTCAGAGAGAGAGAGAGAGAGAGAGAGAGAGAGAGAGAGAGAGAGAGAGAGAGAGAAAGAGAGAGAGAGAGAGAGAAAGAGAAAGAGAGAAGGGTCCCAGAGGATTTTGGTGAGATATTTTTCAGTGTCTTCTTTGATGATCCTAAGGGCTCCGACAATAACGGAGACAGTTTGTTTTTCAAGCGCTACATTCATCGTACCACGATTTCAAGGCCCTTGTACTTGCCAAGTTTCACAAGTTCGTTTTACTGTTATATTTCCACTAGAAGGTACACGTATGTCAATTAACAGGCAAATTCTTTTCAGTTTGTCCTTGACTACAACGTCAAATCAGTTCCTTTCGATAGTTCTGTTGGTATTTATTGCAAATTCCCATAATATAGTTTCTCTTAGGGGTCATGCAAGCAGCATTTAAATTCGGTTTCGTTTTTCAAGATATTTGCTTGAGAGTTCTCGAGAAGACAAGCTTTAGTGATGAGTGACCAGTATGTATCTCTATGTTTCGCCTTTCCATCAGCTGTCCCAGAGTCATCGATAGTTTTTTTTTTCTGGTCCACGTCAGCGTCTTTGCATCGGAGAGCGTTTGGTTCGCGGAGAGGTCTTTGTCGCCGTTTCACTTTAAGCTGTTAAGGATTTTGCTCCTTTGGGTGTTGCTTTGTCTTTTTCACATCATTATTAGTACGGTCCATTGTTGAATTTTATATCTCATCCCCTTACAAACATCCCACTCTCTTTTACTATCGAGTGCAGCTTTTGGTGCTTTCACTTCCCTAACCAGTTCTAACATCCAGCCTCGAGTGATTTCGAGGTATTGGTGTAGTCTTGTTGTTGGAGTTTTCCAGGTCATCACAAGTTGCATCATTTCGCCAACACCGTCACCTTTTGGCAAATATAGATTATCAATGTTAGCTTTTGGGTTTGGCATCCTGTGGCACTTTAATAGTTTTCTTTTCTTTTTTTTCTTTTTTTCTAATCTCAGCTAAATTCCAATCAATTATATTAAAAGTATATGTTATAACAGGGATAGCAAGCATATCATTGGATTTTACTCTATTTTACAAATTCAGCTGAGTCTTCTGTGCTGCACGCACTGTTTTGAAACTCTATTTTCTCTTTCGTACGGGCAGGTTGGATTCCATCACCTTCAATAATTCCCAAATACGGATATACCTGTTCTAGTTCTATTTCATCATCATCATCATCATCATCATCATCATCATCATCATCATTTTTATTACTATTATTATCACTATTATTATTAAGTTGTTGTGGCTGCTGCTGTTGCTGTTTGCTTTGATTTCAGTTTGAATAATTCAAAAGTGGGGTATCAGCCAGAAACCTATGGCTGACAACCTTCTATGTAATGAGAGTCAGAACTTTTAAAAAGGGGACAAGGCTTCTACATATACAGACAATACAACACTATCATAGATATACTCCTACGTATCCATTGCATAGGTGTAGTACATACATTTACTTCGACAAGAATGTTCTAATGATGTGCACAGAGGAAGCAGGAGCTGTTTTCCGTATATCAAATATGCTGGGCTCTCCTGGTATGATGTCGACAAATTCATTCGTTCCTATCTTCAGTAGTCCAAGAACTCCAACTAGTATAGTTATTATTTTGGTCCCGAGTTGCCACCTTCTACTGATTTCTATTCCAGTTTTTTGAATTGTTTGACAGCAATGTTTTCATCTGCTGGAAGAATCATATCTACGAGGAGACACATTTTTTTCTTTCACTATGATTTTCGCCTGTTCACGTTTATTATTTTACCGGTATGTATAGTGTAGTCTCATAATATAGTCATATCTTTTGCTTCTGTGACTGGTTCAGGTCGGTATTTGTACCAGTTCTTAGCATATGGGGCGTTATATTTGCTGATATTCCTGTGAAGATAAGGTCCAGCTCTATTATGGCTCATCTTATATTCATTTTATGCTGAGACGGATCACCCTGCTACAAGATTGTCGATTTTTTCAATCTTTTCACACTCTACATTAAGCATCAGAATCATTTCTTAGCAAGTTAGACCGGTAGTTTCGTATTTTATGCTTTGGTCCTTGGCTGTCAGTATGAACGTCACTGTTTTGGTCTTCAATCCTGAGATTTGCAACCAACGGAGGATTCTATTCTGATTTACTTCAACTCTTTTAGTACAAAAGGAGTATTGCCAGGGAGTGGTTTTCCTTGCTACCACACAGGCAGTATTTGTTATCTTTTCTTGTTCTCCTTCATATTTTACTCTCTTGGCTGTTTTAGTTCATGAGTCAACCTCTGGTTTGCTTTCACCATTGAGGTTAATTTTTTTGTGTACTTATTTGCCCCTTATGTAAGTGAATGTAGTTTTCTTTTGCTCGTCTTGTGTTTTTCTCCACAGTTCTATCATCCAGTCGTTAGTGGTTTTGATTTAGGTTTGAAGTCTGATGGTGTTTGGCATATATGATACCCGTATCATCTTCTTTTTTTAGCAGGTAAAGTCTGTCTACATCTGCCCCATGGTGGTGCATTATATCTGTCGTTAGTAATTACCCAGCTTTTGTGTTTATTCATTGGACGTCTGGTAAGCTCCAGTAAATGACATCCAAACTACACAGGACTATTGGAATAGCTAGTGAGTTAACAGTCCGGATTCTATTTTCCGATTTTTGTTCCGTTTTCATTATTAGTCGAATTCTTCCATGGTATTTATTCATCGTTTTCTTTTAATGCCATTCTGCTGTATAGTTCTTCTTTCCTTGATCTTACAATTTAAATCTATATCAATGAATGATGGAACGTTTAACTTTCCCCTTTCAAAAGTAGCTTTCGCACATTTATCAATTCCTAATTCCATTCCAATGTCGTCACTGAGTCTCTCAACAGTTTTCAATAGACTTTCCAATTGTTTCCTATTCTTTCCGTGGAGTTTCTAGTCATCCATATAGAAGAGATGAGTAATGGTCTTGTTATATATGTTGTACCAATATGTGGTATTGTTGAGCTCGTGTGAGATGTGTATCAGAGATGATCAGAGAAGAAAGGGAGAAAGTCACTTTGGAAAATGTATTATTAATAATAATAATAATAATAATAATAATAATAATAATAATAATAATAGTAATAATAATAATGTCTTTATTATTATTATTATTATTATTATTATTATTATTATTATCTTTATTATTATCATTATTATCAGCGCTTTTTCTTGATATATGTAAACTTGGGGCAGGCAACAATGATATGACTTAGTAGACATTGACAAATTTCTCTTCGGAACCAAGTCAGGGGTCGCACCGTATTCATGGCGGTCCTCATGTCTTTAAGCTGTAAAGCATAAACAAAAGTTTGCAGTCAGAGAAATAAGATGTGAGCTATTCCAAAGAGGACCGAATTCCAGATAACTCACTTGTTTATCTTGATGTTCAACTGTTCAGTATGGTATGATAACTTTCTCAGGATCAAGCCCAAAGCTCCGATCATAACTGGCATTTGGTATGGGCTGCTTTGATGCACGATTCTGTTCCTTTTTTTCAGGTTTCTTTTGTGTAGCCATGTCCATGATTTCTTCTCTGCAACATTTTATATCTGTATTTTGATTACTTCGCATAGTTTTTTTCTGTCCCCATTCCCCTTTTCTTGCTAGCTGCGCTGCTCTTTCGATAGCTGCCTCCGAATAGCACTGCTTCAGGTGTTTTTCATAATGTCTCCACGATTTGCTGGCATATATCTTTCAAATTCTGTTCTTTGCATTTTGGACAGAGTCCCCTGGGCTGATGAGTCTTCTACTGTTTTTTCTCCTTTTTACGTACAGTGTATCTGCATCATCTCTAGGATATGAGGTCTTGTGCATTGTTGCAAGCTTTCTTGTACCCTGGTCCATTGATTGGGGTTCTTCCTTTGCCCATCCAAAGAATTACCCTATCTATCTTACTTCCGATATTATTATTATTATTATTATTATTATTATTATTATTATTATTATTATTTGAGAAATCATTTTCTTTTTTCTTATTATGATACGATTTTGATGTATCAAATCAACAGAGATATTCAAAATCTTCAGGTAATTTCACAATGATGGTTCAATTTTGCATTATTCATGTTATAAAACCATGTCTGAATACCCTTTTCAAATGTTTTTGGAGGAACCTGTCTGTTACTGTCATATGTAAAACTTATAAGGTATATCTCGATTGTTTACTGGTCTTATATTTTCCTTTCTATCTGGGTCATTTCCTTCCTTGTACACTCTCAGATTTTTCTTACTATGTTATATGTTTAGCAACCCTTCCAGGATCAAATTTTCTTCTGACAATTTCTGAACAATTTCCTTGAATTCTGCACAAATCCTTCGAGATTTGTAAAATCCAAGTCTTTTGCATAGGTTTGCATATTGCATTCATACTCTCGGATATTTGTATTTGTAAAACATCCAAATTACTTTGTGGTATAAATATGAATAATACTAACATAGTACCCGTACAGAAATGACAGAATTATTTATGGCATGCAAGAATAAATTATACATCGTGACAGCACACTCTTCTGACCCCCATTCCTCATCCATTTGGCTTTGCATGGGAATACTCACTGGATATCAACAAAAGCCGTAATCAGCAAGTAAAGCAGCAATCGTTTAAGCTGCAACTGCTATTTGCTTAGTCAGTTACTAACTTATAACTCAATTTCATCGAATATTCAAGCAGCGTAATGTTGGCTCAATGGATACATTAGTTGCTGGCCTATTACAGGTCAGACGGTCTAATCATGCCATTGCTTCGTTATATATATATATATATATATATATATATATATATATATATATATATATATATATATATAATGTGTGTGTGTGTTTAGCTTTAGCGTGATAAAAAATAACCAACGAATATAAAAGTGACAAGAGCCTCCATATAATAAGATCGTTTCCACGCCTTACTCAGAATTATTTTTCAGTTTTGGTGCTCTCTTTTCTTGCTTTATGAAGTAGATTCTACGTTTGTTTATAATTTTGAAAATCTAGTCAAGTGTCCGAGTATCGTTATTCATGGATATGTATATGAGATTGTACCTTATAGGCATCACTACTTTTATTATCATGGCTTTAATCTCCACATCAAGGTATCTACTGGACATCGTTAGGGATATAACAGCACATTTCCGTAAACCTCTCAAGATTCCTCAAAGTTTTTACAAGAGTGGTTGTTCATATTTTCCAGATTTACTTCGCATTTCCTTATCCACTAACCATTCTGCAAGGAGCACGAGGACCGTTCTGAGTTTGCTAGTTATCATGATTATCATGGTTGTTCAATACCCAGCGCAGATTACTTTCTTTGTGCTTTTTGAGATTACATATAATGATATGTTTGAAATTGAAGATCCTAAAGTATTTTGCTTTCCTTTTTCTCAAAGACACATTCTGGTTCGTTCTTCGATTGTTTGTTTATATAGCCGAATCCAAGCCACTTGAACAACGCTCCTCGTGTAATAATGTCTGCTTTTATATTCCGTCCGGGTTTACTGCATTCACTTATTAAATGATGAGTTGTCTCTAACACCAGACAGGCAATATTTGTTCTTTTGTTGTTTGTCGACGTTTGCTTTCGCATAATTGAATCTCATGTCTTTGTTCTCCGATGATATCACCAGTGATCTTGGTTTGCTCTTCTGAATTTCACTTTGAGGCCATTTACGGTTCATTTCGTCTGCAATTTCCCTGATTGTAATATCATTTTCCATGAGTAGATTTTTCACGCCAATAGTATCTAGTAACCATCGTTCGAGATAAAGAGCCAGCAACTCTCCTCAAAAGTCTGGCACTCTCCATAGTATTCCTGATGATTCTACCAATGCTGTTATCTTGATGTTTCGAATTATTTCTAAGATTTTCATCTCAATCTTAGGCAATTAAAAAAAATACTTTTAACGCACCATTTATGATAACATGATTTTTTTCTCAGTTTCGACCGAACCAATGGCAGCTAGAGGGCTGAAAAATTGAACATTCACCCCTTTTTCTGTCTAGAAAAATCCCCACCAAAATAAGTAGGGGTTACTTAACATTAAAATTAATACTGATTCAGTCTCTAAGCATGTGCCCGAAAGCACTTATGCTGGGCTTTTGAAAATGCAGATTTTTAGTGATCACTGTCGATGAAAAATCACGAGAAGATAACTAATCCATTGGTAACACGTCTTTCCAATTTCTTCAATTCATCATTGGAAAAAAAAACCAACAAAGCAACCAGTTGAGCATAAGTTCAAATAGTTAATTGAATCTATTAGGAATAAAATAAATTTACATTTTTTTTTTAAACATAGGAAGAAGTAAATACTTAATTTTCAGTGCAGTAATTCTGTTGGCATAGCAAGTACACATGATACGTATGTCCATACATACATACATACATACATACATACATACATACGTAGCCAGCAAGCTTGACAGAACCACTTGAAAACTGATAAAACCTTTGTTGACAGTTTCGGTTGAATATTTCTATATTGCAATTTCTTGTGAAATCTGAAATCAAATGCCAACATTTATTTGTTGTTCATTTCATGTAAATATATTTTTTTATTCAATTAATTTGGTTTGACTTCAATAACCATTATCATTATTGTTCCTGCTACATGATGTATGCTGTAAGAAACATCTGCATAAACTATTATCTCAGGGATTGTGTCGATTGATTGTACCGGTAGGTGTCGGAGAAAGGTCCTATTCAACCTGGGCATGAGCAAGATGAAGAAAAAGGGTATATCTATGGACGTCTAGTAGTAGTAGTAGTAGTAGTAGTAGTAGAAGTAGTAGTAGTAGTAGTAGTAAATAAAGACTTTGGATGAGGAGAATTGATCTAAAGAAGTGAAGAAAAACATGAGGTGGAGGAGGTGGTGATGATGGTGTACAGGAAAAGCAAGAAGTAGATGAGATTCTGTCGCATGGAGAGTAGGAAGGGATTGAAATGGAGAGAAGTTCTCATTCAGAGAAAACAGAATAGAAAAAGAAAAAGGAAGTGGAATAAAATTAATTCCTTCTACACATCTTTGCATTCCTACTTTTTCAAAAGAACGGGAATCTCAAGAAGAAGAGGCTCAATAAATGTATCATCTAAAACAGACCGGGGAGAAAGAATAAAGACAAAACAGTGATAGATCCAATCAAATGAATAAACGGTAATAGAAGAAGAAGGAGGAGGAGAAGAAGGAGGAAAAAGCCTATTTTCAAGTAAAATCAGTTTGGTGTATTGGCGGGGAAAATACGTTTCTCCCTAACTTGATTAATATGGAAAAAATGAGAGGAGTAATATATCTGATCCTAATCAAAACAGGAAGAATAAGGTTTGTAAAGAAATGATGAGAGATAACATAATAATAATGATAATAATAATGATAATAATAATAATAATAATAATAATAATAATAGTGATGATCTTAAATCCAATTGAAACAACAGACCGACCACCAAACTATTCGGTTGAAACAAGGACAGAAAAGCAACCTATAATACAAGGCTTTATAGGAAGAGCTTCGTCTTATGTGATATGGTTTCTGTTAAGTCCATCCAATCGCATTAAGTCATGTCACATCGGTAATGAGGAACATTTCTATCGGATTTGTTGACAAAGCCCATTAATTCCCACAGTAAACAAATATAATTCGCACCCAAGGCCATGAGAATTGCAGAAGTCAGGTGATGATAGGACTCCTGTGATATTCAGTGTAGAGCATACAGAGGAAATCGTATACATGACAGATGTGAATAGCATTCACACACATTACCTGAAATGAAAAGATGTACGTAGACGGATCGAGAAATGGAGTATATATATATATATATATATATATATATATATATATATATATATATATATATATGTGTGTGTGTGTGTGTGTGTGTGTGTGTGTGTGTTCGTGCATATGTGTGTGGTTTTGACTGGAGAACAGGAACATTAATCAAGGAGAACCAATTCATTTGTAATCAATATCACAAAGGATGTATTTTACCATGTTTTGTAGTTCCAAATGCTAAATATCTGGGTAGTATTTGCTGTTTTTTTTCAACAGAGCTGAATTGTTAAACCAAAGAAAAGCAAGCTTTCGATTTCTATCCTTCTAACGTCTTGTTCATAATCGATCAAGGACATTGAAAAGATGAATTCATATTTCTGTAAGGAAATTTTGCACCCCACTGGTCAAAATCTGTAATGGATCCACAATTTTAAGCAATAACAAAGATATCATGTTTGTGAAATATTTATGAACAGTACCCTAGAGCCAGTGATGCGGGTAAGTATTCAAAAAAGCATAGTGCTTTTATTATTATTCTCATTAACACTTTTACGAAAAGAGCATAAGTGATATACAACACCAGGTCAAAGTTGTTGTGTAAGGATTGCTGGTCTTTTCTAAACTTACGTTCAAATAGCTTTTAGCATTCACTAACCTGACCATCGTAAATTGCTCCTTCTACCACAACACCAAATTTATTCCAAAAATCTTTTCCACTTCGCAATAACTAAAAAAAGAATATAAAAATTCCAACAAATCCAATATTTACAACTCATTTGTTGAGGTTGGGAGTAAGAAAATGATTATATGCACAGTTATGAAAAAAACAAGAAACAAAAACAATCCTTCAGTTGTTAGCATTTTCCCCGTACGCTAACTTTATTTACTATTCTGTTGTTAAATCATTGGGGTTACTCACCCTAATATCCCTTTTCGATACAATTCAAAACTGAGGGAAATATGATATGGGAAAATATATAAGTATTAATGAAAATAAACGAAAACTGTGTGTTCAAATACTTATTAGCATTACTTTCTATCGGGGATTGTTCATAAGTAAATACTTTCCATAAGGGGGTGCTGTTGAGTAATTACTCGCTATAAGGGACTGCTCATAATTGAGAGAACAAACACGGAGGAGGTTTTTCATGGTCCAACATTGCAAGGGCAAATATAGATTTTGAGCAGGGAGCAGTGAAGATACAAATTGATTTAGTAATTTGGAAACACCTTATATATCAAGGTGAGTTCCTTTTTTTTAAATCTGCCCGATAGATTCTGGAAGAGATTTTAGAAGAGTAGAGAATAAAAAATAAGCAGTTTTATTTCATTAAACGATTTAATTCTCGAAAATAAGAGTTTGGAAGGAAATATCCGCCCATTCAAATCCTCTCGATGATAACCACTGGATATATATATATATATATATATATATATATATATATATATATATATATATATATATATATATATATATATATATATATGTGTGTGTGTGTGTGTGTGTGTGTGTGTCATTGCATGAATGTGTGTAGTTGCATGTGTTTGTGAGTCTGGTTGTGTACGTGCATGCGTGCAATTACATGTGTGTGTGTGTGTACTAGATTCCAGTTAATTGGGGCACAAAAGGAATAGAGTAATTAGGCCTAATCTGGCTGTTCCCAAAACCGGTAATGCAAAAGAGAATAAAAATCTATCAATCAATCTATCTCTTTCTCTGTTTCCTTCTCTCTCTCTCTCTCTCTCTCTCTCTCTCTCTCTCTCTCTCTATATATATATATATATATATATATATATATATATATATATGTGTGTGTGTGTAATTTTAGACGCCAAATAATCTGGGAAGAGTTGTAGTGGACTGCTCTCGGCGTGAACTAGGCATCATTTGTTTCCTGTGAACGTATTTGTATCCGTTTGATACGGTTACAAAAGATTTCCTTGTTTCTAGAACTATAACACTTTTTTTATGGTATGTGTCATCACAAAAATATGAACTTGACTCTACAAATCGAGCCTTACTAGCGTCTTTCAACTACCAACCGTTCGTACACCTTGTGACAGGTGTTGATATCATAGAAGCAGTGACGATAAACTTCTTTCAACTCTTCAACAACAATTCAAATACGCGAGGTTTCAGATTTAGTACAAGTGGTGTATAAATACAAAAACTAAAAGCAAATTAATAATTTACTTTACCCCTGAATCCCTTGTGTTCATTGACATTTGAAGGGTCTATCGAGTGCATCATGCTGTAGTCTCTTTAGTGACTGCGTACACAAATATTGTGATGAGGTATCTTGTACAAATAGCCAACTTGTTTCATTACCTTCTAGCACGAAGTTACGTCATAACCTATCTGTATTTTTTATTGTGTCTTAAATACATTCTAGGAGTTAGTAAACTTGTAAAGATTAAATGCCTCATATCATTGTACCTTTACTCTGAAAGGATGCCTGAAGTAGTTTATGTCAGTTGGTATCAGTTGTATATCTGACTAAACGGTGAATGTGCTCTGCATTGACAACCAAATAGTCACATTGATTTGTTCACGATGTTCTAATCAACTGATTTGATAGCGTTGAAATGCGAAGAAGATTATAATTATATCTTTACCATAAAAATTTTCACAGGCCTTCAAGGAATATCATACGTTAATTTCCATCTATACTCACACAGAATATTTGCATGTATGCATTTTCATACACGGTTCTGTTTAATGATGCTTCCAAGGGAAAGGCCACATGCTTCACTAAGATGAAGGTCAGGTGATATTGACCAAGAACATTGACTCTCCTCACAGGTAAACGGCGCTGGATGGTGTCCCCCCGCTTCACAAATTTAGCACACAGCTATCCTGACGAAGACAGTTTCTTCTACGGATTGTCGAAGACAAAATTGACTGAAATGAAAAATAAATAAATGAAAAGGAAAGCTTTGCATATTAAGTGAATCTGTGCTCAATAACATTATTCAATCGTTGGAACTATCTATCCTGCATTGTTTAAGACGTTCTAGCAATGTAATCAACGTATATAAATATATACGTACTGTATTAGTAAATTTGATTACATTACAAGAATTACATGGATACATTGCATATATAAATATAGGTGAATTTTGACATTTTGTGCTTGGGTATATATCCTTTCAATTCTTGTTTTCATAAATTAATAGTTGTACAGATGGTCACAAGTCAAGTAGGTTGTATCTCATGGAGCATATATATACACACACACATATATATATATATATATATATATATATATATATATATATATATATATATATATATATATATACATATATATATATATATAGAGAGAGAGAGAGAGAGAGGGAGAGAGTGACAGACAGATAGACGGATTGACAGACAGAATGTTACAATGGTACTTTATGTTTATTGTCTTGTTGAGATGAACAGTTGATTATAATGGAAAAGTTTCAGGGGATTTTTTTTTAAATCCCAAAACTTATATCAAAATGTCATCTCAGCAATGTCAACCAAACAACCCCCGCCTTCCAGCTCTGGCATTAATATATATCTTATTTCATACATGTAGTTTCTTATCATATATATATATATGTGTGTGCGGGTGGGTGAGTGTGTGTGCTTCTCCAGATAGATTTATGCATACATACAAGAAATGATAGTCATACATATAAGCAGCAATAGAGAGATATCCAAATGTACCTGATGAAGCAGTACGTATGCAAGTTACTGTGCCCTCTTCACTTGACTTGCTGTCTGACCTTCCTTCGATGTATTATTACACAATGTCATTATGTCAATTCTTTACAAAGAAAAATGTCAAAGAAGGAATAACACAGGCTATTCTTGTACACTGAACATAGTAATTCGAATCTCCCTGGATATCAAACACTTCATGTCAGAATAGAGTCAAACTACAGGTTATGATAAAAGCAGGACTCATCCATTCAACTCTTCGGCACAGGATCGTTGTCTACAATCAAGGTATCATGGAATGTACTGAATGGTTCTGTGTGTATTTGGGAGAAACAAAAAGGATCATTTTTTTCCCATTGTTTTCATTTTCTTTTTACTTTCTTTAAGTTTCTACAAAATATGACTTGAATGTAATAGAAGTAGTTGATTATAACAAAAAGGCCACGTTTCGAATTATGTTGCATCGAACTTACGATGGTACTTTATGCTGAAGTTCTTTCCATTTAAAATTACGTATTTATAATCAAAAACTTATGTATAGAGAGGGAAAGAAGAGGAAAGATAAAGAATACCAGTAGACACACATCTATTTCTCACTCTCTCTCTCTCTCTTTCTCTCTCTCTCTCTCTCTCTCTCTCTCTCTCTATATATATATATATATATATATATATATATATATATATATATATATATCTTCAGTCTTTTAACATCCGTCTTTGGATATAGACCTTCCCCAGGATTCACCTCAATTCTCTATCATGGGCGTCGCGGAACCAGTATTCCCTGAATTTTTCTACTTCATCTCTCAATCTTGTGCTCTGTCGGCCTCGTTTTTCATGTGATCTCTGGGGATCCATGTTGAGAGTCGTGATGTCTGTCAGTTGTCTTTCATTCTTGCAACATGGCCTGCCCATTGCCATTTTAGTTTTTTAATAGTTTATATGATGTTTCAGACTCCTGTTTTCTCCCTTATGTACTGTGCTGTCTTGTGATCTCTCCACATAAGGTTGAGCATGATTATCTCATGTGGATGTTGCATGTTTCTCAGTTTGCAGGTCTGTCTCTTGGTTGGGTTCCTTATTTCAGCTCCATAAGTGACTATCGGGAGGATGCATTGGTTCTATACTTTTCTTTTCAGGGTTATTCAGATCGTCTGTTTTTTTTAAGTTCCGCTTACTCTGCCGAAAGCTTGCCATCCCAGAGTGATTTTTTGCTTGATTTCCTCCTCTTTTGGGGGGTCTCATGGAGATTTTTTGTCCTAGGTAAATGTAGTGGTACACCTTGCTGAGTTTTGCATCTTCTATCTTAACAGTTATGTTTTTATTCTCAACAAGATTGTTGCACATGATTTTTGTTTTACTAAAGTTCATGTGTGGGCCAACTTTTTTGCTTTATTTGTTTAATTCATCTAGCATTAATCAGAGGTTGTGTAGTTTCTCTGCGAAAAGGACGGTGTTGTCTGCAAATCTATGGTTGCTCAAATATTCGCCGTCTATTTTGACTCCTCTATGTTCTTAGTCCATATTTCGGAAGATCATCTCAAGGTAGGCTGTAAAGAGTTTGGGTGAACTGGTATCAGCTTGTCTTACTCCTTTTTGGAGCTGGAATGGTTCAGAGTCCTTATGTAGCCAAATGGAGGAGTTGCTGTGATTGTATATATATTGCAGTACTTCGATGTATACAGGGTCTACAATGTAATTAATAATCTTGTATGTATATTGTCGATATGCTTAAAACGTGAAGTATGTAATCAATGCATTATACCCATTTCGGGTGCAAAACCTGTGAACTTACATAACTAAATCTACAAACTCAAAATGGAGAGCAATAGAAACAGCAAGGTTGGAAATAACTTTCAGCGATAGGAAAACAAATCAACGTGAAGGAAAAAATCCAAATGAATCCTAGGAAGGACCAGGGTGAAGGATTTTGTACGTATGATTAAGCAGTAAAACATGAAGTTGACCATAGCGAGAAAAAGGACAAAAATAGAGCAAAAGGCTAACGGGCTGGTGCTCATGGGACAGTGAATGCAGATGGAAAAGACCAAATATGGAGAAATGAGATAGGAAAGTTCATCGGTAAGACATGTCAGAGATTAGTACAATCACGCTCGTAGTGGAAGGAGATGGGGAAGGCCTCCGAAACGCAAACCTTTGGTCATATGCCAAACTACACTGAGAAAAAAAAAGTTAGGAATGATTTTAGCTGCTTCCAATACTACTCAAGATAGATAGATGGATATGTAAATAGATAGATAACCTTGGCGGTCAAATGTGTACTGCATTTATTTACCTATATCTTAAGTCGATGAAAATGTAAATAATTCAGCAAATGTCTCCGATTTTTCATTTTTTTTTTTCATTATTCTTATTGGAAGTTTTATAATAATTGATTCCGACATAATTGAATTTGGCTTCCTGGATTATTGCAAACGTTTTAGTCAGACCGGAATACCTAGACCCAGTCACATATTTCAATATTCCCCAGCTAGAGTTCACATCTTATACAGTAAGTAGAATTACTTCGAGCGTCCAACTGCCTATAAAATGTTCTACGTATGTATTATGCACTCGTCTTTGACTGAGTGGAACGTAAATTTTCTTTGCAAATGTATTCATTAAAAATCGTTTGGAAACGGTTACATTTTAGGAAAATGTATTGAATAAATTTGTAAAAGAAATCTGACAGGCAATCCGATTCCAATTATAAACTAATATGGGTAAGAGTTGTATGAAATTCATACATTCAATTTTCAACAAGTACATCTTTTAATCAAAAGTAAAAGATTTAAGCAAATAACACACACACACACACACACACACACACATACATATATATATATATATATATATATATATATATATATATATATATATATATATATAGTCTAGAAAGCTCTACAGTTTTAAACGCAAAATACACGAAAAACCACTTTTAAAAAAATTGTGCCCAAGTATCATTTGATGTAATTTTTTATAATTTTCCCTTTTCTCTTTTCGCGATCAACGGTAATCGTTTCGTGGATATAAAAGAAGAAATTCTATTAACATGGCACCTCAGTAGTGTTGATCAAAATCACCCCCATTTTAGCTATGATTTTAATATATAACTTACGCCATACAGGTAGTTCGTTATCTTATATAAGGTATCATCATAATGTATTGTATATGGAAATTAATTTATACTACTCATCATTTATTTATTTTTTGAATTTGGGTTTACTCACGTAGGTTATCGAAAAACGCATGTGGGATCAGATGTGACTTGTTTTCTGAGTCATTCCTATTCAGTGTTCATCCATGTGAATATTAAATCTGCTGAGTTGGGTTTAATCTAGGACTGCATGCAAAATAACTAATGGTATCATCTTTGAGAATATTATTTACACAGGAACATTTCTCCAAGTTGAATTTTGTGCCAATACATTCAACTGAAGAATTTTCAACTAACCTTAAGGTAAATTTTTCCATATTGTATCCCATATCGCTTCCATTATTGTGTTTTTTCTTTCGAACTTTCAAATAAATCATCCCGATATACATGGTAGGAACGAAAAAAAAAAAAAACACTTTCTAGCAAGCAGTAACGCCTTAATGGACTATTCCATTAATAAACTTGGACAATTTGTAATTTGGTATCCCATGTTCGATCTCCCATCCTATCCAACTACCCATCTGACAAATGGACCAGTGCCAAATTTCCCCAAAACTTTTCTCGGTTTTAGGCGATGGCTGTCACACTGACAAAGACTAGATCCATCTCTTTTGGTTACCTCATTTCCTTGACATTACTTCAAATACATTACATTTAATGTGTGTGTGTGCGCACGTGATAATTGTGCAGATTATCTTAACATATTTCTTCCAGCATCAGAATTAACCAAGTAGCTAACCAACCACATCAATGAATGGAGACATCTGCTTCCACTAAGGCACAGTCTTAAAGCGTGATGTATGAGCTGACAACACGCTTTTAAATCGTCAGCTCAATCGGTAGAGCAGAGTCACGTAAGACTGCACCCTGGTTGTCGTGCGTTTTAAATCTTTCATGATGCTCATTTCTCTATTCATTTACGGGAGAGGGGTTACTGTACAATGTAAAATTATTTCAAATCGGTCTCCGAGTTTGTGCCCAGCAGCATTTTAGAGAAACACAAAAGAGAGAATAATAACATTAGTTTATGCCCCTTTTTCCATGCTGCAAAAAGACATTGATCACGTGATAATTTCTATCAATTAACTAATCAGACACATTATTCGTCGGACAAGAATGGGGAGGAATTCCGATTGTTACATGGCGTTAGTAGCATGAACTGGTAGCAGACACATCTCCCAATTTCCGGCTGGTGAGGTAATGAGAGAATATAAGGGGAACTGATAATCAATTTATGTGAAATTGACAGTGTTGAACTATGAATAAGTAGTAGGGACTTGGACATGCAATGTTTCTCTGAGTTTTCACGTGGAAAATCATCGTTTGGCATGACCATTTTCCCCTCAAATCTGAATCTTTCTCTCCTTCTCATATTCCTGTCTAGCTCTTTCGTATTCTGTTTTCGTCCTTGTTTTTCCAAAGTTGCCCTTGTAACATTCAACGAGGTCGTTTGAAACACAACGGCTTTTTGGTGTAGACGCAATTACTGTTGCATGTGGCCATTCTACACTGATAAGATTTACTCTTATGTTCACCCATCTTCCCCAGGTCTTGGAATATTGCTTCTGGGTTTTTTGATCATGAAAATTGTCGGACAATCAAATTTCTGACACCAATCTTTTTAGGAAGTTTCCTCCTTACCTTTCCCATCAAAAATACATTTTTAAAAGATGCCCATCGATTAGCGGCAATATCTATTTGTTTTTTTGCTCTTCCTGAACTTTCAATTACTGGTGTTACTTTACACTGAACAGTGTCATTTGGTCTGTCTTCTTTGCTGCAAACCAATCAGGAAATTGAAATACACACGCCTCGGTAAAGTTCTATGCTTTTGTTGTTTTCTCTGTTTTTGCCTTCACACGAATTCACCCTTTCTTTCTTTTTTTCTCTGGTTAGAAGAATTCCAACTGACTTGACCTATTCTTGCATTATTTTCTCACTGCAATTTCTGTAATCAAACGACATTATCCCAACTTTTAATTTTGTTGTTTTCACGATAGTCTCAGCCAAGTCCGAAGTTTGCGTCTTTTACGATATTCTCAGTCAAGTTATGAAGTTGGTGCTTCAATTACACTTCGATGTTTGTTCCGGGGCTGGCATTTTCCCATTGCTTATATGTAAAAGAAAATACAAAATGGATATTATTCCCTTCAAACTTTACTCTGGTTGCTTGAATAATGATATTCTTAAGTAATTGTTTTTCAAACTTTGTAATTAAAATTCTGCTACTCACCTCGTTTTCCAACTGAAAATAAGTAGATTTCGAAAATTCACCGTTCTCGTCGCAAAAGAAAAGTTTGAAGGTGGTAATTTACATTTTCTTTTACTTAAGACATAATAAACCATAGAATATCACTGATAACCCGCAAATTGTTTCAAATATCGAGTAAGAGATATTTTGATCGGAAGAATTATACCGTTTAAGTGGAAGAAAGTAACAGGAGAAGTCATACTGTTTAGTATATGAATAGAAATGGACAGCTTTCATACCATTATAGTCGCTGTGTACACGTTTAGATATTCAAAATTGTATAAAACGTAAATGTATAGAAACTAAGAGAAGTAAAAAATAAATGAAGAGGAAAGTGCCTTCAACCAATATGAAACCGTATGTAAATTCAAATTAAGGTAGATGTGCATTTCGACTAAACTTATTCAACTATCTAATCATATTGTGAAGTATGTGAGTTTGCATTTTGAAAGCACTTCAGGCTGTAGAAGAGAGCATGTTGTGACCATTGTAAGTGACTATCTAGTCTAGGTTATAAAAAGGCAGGGGAAAAAAATAACGTGTCTCAGCCTAACGTGGAATATCCAATTATTCAAATGGGTTTACGAATTTGCAATGCGAGAAGAAATAAAACTTAGCCGTGTCTGCCTCAGACGAAATAAGACAAAGCAAAAGATAAAACAACAGAACTAAATGAATAAAATATCCATTATCGACACGCACGGAAGAAACATTTTAACAGAAGGAGATTTAGAAAAAAAAAGACCGCTTTATTCAAATGAATGCCACTGACCACAAAAGAAACGAACATTGTGTAAAGAAGGAATACTTGTTTGTAACACTAGCACAGTGCTCGTTCCAAATTGTATATTTGGGAGTGCCTGGACGTTATGAGCAACTTGTCATAATTGTTATATAAAATTGTTTTTTATGAGATACTTGCGTGTGACCATTATTAGTTATTGTTAATTAGTATTAAATAAAGACCAAAGTCAAAGGGGTAGTTTATAGAAACCATCATAGATGCAATAGCAATATTATTGCCAGTGGTGAGTCATAAAATTCGGCATTTTTCTCACCCCTGCCAAAGGGGATAACGTGTGAAGTCATGTTCAAAAATGCATTGAGTTTGTTGAGCATTAGGAGAGGCAGAGCATTCTTATGTTTTCATTTAATTTCTGTCAGGAATTTAGCTTTTCAGAGACGTGTTACAGCGATAAAGCTAGGAGAGGCAGAACATGGCTGACATCTTAGAGACGTTTTAGAAAATAAGAGATGCGGAACATCTCTATGTTTTCGTTTTAATAGCCGACATGGAGCTAAAGTAATAGAGACATATATCTTATTCATTTTTTCATCTATTGAGTACTACTGATCAAAACAACTTCAGACTGTACTATGCACCGCCTTGTGCATTTTGTCAACTCCATACCTTGGCCAGTGGTCGAGTACTCACAACACACACACACACACACACACATATATATATACACGTATGCACAATTATTACTTCTATTGTAGTGGGAAATCACCAGAGATGATGGAAATATTTTGAGTAGTTAGAAACCGTTGACCAAAACTGTCAACAAAATTGGCAACATAGATTTTGTCAGATTTCATGTTGGTACAGCTGGCTGGCCATATATGTATCTATGCATCATGAATAAACGGAGCTTGATGGCTGAAAATTTTATCATTCACCCTTGATATGTGTGCAAAAAAAAAATTGTTTATTTTCTATCACTTAAAAAGCTCCAAGTACATGTTTGTATTCTGAAAATTCAAACATCATAGTTGTTCCACAAGAAGTTAGAGAAGTAATCACCTATTTTTTCTAATTTCAAAGTTGATCACCCCAACACAACACGCAGATAGGGAGCATTCATTTGTCACGTGACACTTTTTATTGAGTGACCAACCATACTTATCAATGATGATATTTTGAAAAAAAATTGACATATCTTGGAACACTAAAAACACTGATGCTAATACTTATGTATACGTCGAGTTTTTAAGACAAAAGTGTAAGGTAACAAATTGGGAAAACAGTTTTGTTCAAATGGGTAGATTGCCGTTTAGTTTCAAGCATGAAAATAATATCCAGTTGTGAACTATCACACTTGTATAAGAATAAAACACTATCGTCATTACTAGTACATTAGTAGTTGAATTAGGATAATAATTAGCTTTTTCTAAAGCTTACAGCTTTTCAGCGGAAATAAATGAACTTCTTGTTTTTAAAACTTGGTGTTTTTTGCTCTAGAATCTTCCATCTGTAGAATGTACAATAGATTTTACTGAGTTGGCCATACATGTGTTTTTCTTTCAACGCCATTGTCACCGAAAATCAGTTCATATATAGTTACAATACCGGGGAGGTAAGTGTAAATCTCCAGAATCAGCTCCAAAATTTGATCATTTCTCAATTAACCCAACGCTTGCTTTTCCAGAAAATGTCATTTGAATTAATGGATAACTTCCGGAATCACCACGTGGAAAAACATGAGTGGATACACAAGTGCACGAGAAAAAAATGAAAAAACAATTTCCATCAATTGAAAAAAGAATTACTGTGTCAGTCCTAACTCTTACTAATTCTTCCTAAAGTAATGGTCTAACATCCAATCATTTAATTGAAATTTATTGACAATTTTTTGAGACAATAAGTAGACATATAATCAAGATTTCGGGAAGGTAACTGTAAAAACTTCAAAGATCCACCCAAAAGTTCAACTACTCCTACCATGCACCATTGGCCACTTTGGTCCTGGAAATATTCAGTGGACAATAAGACAGACGGCTTAATTCTGAAAGCAGACACTGTTTAGGATTATTTCTTTATTAGCATCTTTGAATAGGTCTTTAGCATCGCAAATATATTGGTGTTGGAGGTGCACAATTGAATATTAAGAATCTTAAAAGAAAAAAAAAGAGGTAATTTTCCAGCTATCTTTTACTAAGTAAGGCTAACACCCCCTCCCGTTGTTTGGGAGTCGTCATCTCTTTTGTGGTAAGCTTAATTCAACATGTTTGTTTTTAAACCAATTTCGAGCAAGTGATAACAAAATCTCTCTCTCCCACAACAAATCTTTGCCAATCAATGAAGCGGATAGAATGCATTTCAAAATTGACTTTTACTTTCTTTCATGCCGACTATTTCCCCCTCACTTGATATCATTTTCAGTGGATGGTCAACTGGTGATATAAGAAGAGAAAGCCATCCTCTAGACTAGACTACCCCTTCTGCATCAATCGATACTCACTTTCTATCATTGGTCGATCGTATTTCCTTCTTTTTTCCTCTTTGCTAAGATCGAAAAATTAATAGTAGTTGTAAACTGCAACATTTACTTACTCACCAAACATGATATGACACATATACTGCTTCCAACTTTGTAGGAAGAAGGTAAACAAGGAAAGTTTCAGTTTTTTCCTCTCATTTGATGTATCTAAAATATCTCCATTGAATATCCTTACATTGCACCCTGAAGAGGCTAGGGTATTTGATAGCCTGGATACCACTGAAATGAATGATGACTCTACCTTGCATCCTCTCTCCCGTTATACTTTAAGTCTCAACGATGTCTAAGAAGTGCACCACTTTCTACAGTACGCTTTCTCCTCTTTCATTTCCCATGACCCTCTTCTCAGAGGGTATAATGGCTGTGTACTTTTACGTCACGTCATTAAATACCACAGAATCTTGATGCGTGATTTTATTATCAATCGACCAGAGTCATTCATCAGAACGAGACCAAAGGGAGCTGTATCTATCGCCTCCTAAAAATTGTGAAATGTTTATTTAAGAATTAATTGCTCTTACCAAACAGACAGGGGTCTTTGGAAATGTGTCATACTATTGCAAGAGTGAATGTTTTCCAGAACCCCCAGATGGGTGTATTTTAATGTGCATCGTCTCTCTCTCTCTCTCTCTCTCTCTCTCTCTCTCTCTCTATATATATATATATATATATATATATATATATATATATGAACTATTGGGAAAGAGACAAACTCTAGAGTGAAAGTATATTGAGACTTCAATTACCAGTTAATTGATTAACTGACAAATCAATAATTTGATATGTCTTACATATTTCAGGAAAGGTCCCTATCTCCAATAGTACGAGTGTATCTTCTAGTGGATAAAAAGTTTGATTTCAATGGAAAACATCCAATGTTTTGCTTTGAAAGCGAAGAGCAAAAAGCAAGAGCAAAAATGAATATCCATTGGAAGCAATAGTGTTAAGTATAAGGACTGCTTTATGAATTGTAAGGGATATATGATACTTTGGATGAATGTTTTGGTGGAATTGTTGGCAACATTTGTGAGTAATTTATGAGTTGTTGTGGTTAAAAGGGATAGCTATTCTTTAGAATTGATCGCCACTCTTGCCGAGTCATGGTCCAGTGCTAAACTATGACGGTGCTTAGGGAGGTAATATTGAATCTTTACATATATATGATTATGCTTGATCACCGATAAGTGCATACCTGTATAACCTCATAAATACAACCCTACATACACACATAGGATAATACTTATATGCATACTTATAGTGTATATACGCACATATGCATCCATACATATATACAGATACACGCACCAAACTAAATATCTCCCTTCTTACATGCACACAACGTGTACAAACATATTAAGCAGTATGCAAGGAAAGGTGATGGTTGGGGCATAACTTTTGGATGCCATTCAGTGGACTTGAGGGTAGGCAAGACTTGTAAAAAGTTCACTGGCTTGGGTGTGGATGAATATGAATATAAAAAGTAAGGGCGAGTGGGTTGGGATAGGAATATTTATAAAGCGTATCATTATCACTGAGAATTGAAGATGAATTGAAAGTTACTTGTCTGTATAGGTACAAGGATATCAATGGTGGAGTAAAACTATATGCGTACTGATAGTATGTCCATGTATAAGATTGGGGTTTGATAGTAATAGGATTGAAGAATTGGAAAATATTTAGGAGTAATCCAGTGGTAGGCTATGGCATCAGGTTTATTCCTAGTAATAATCAGGGTGATCTGGAGTATAAGTAAGAGGGATCTTTGTAATGTGTGATTGGGTATCAGTTGGGAAATGCATAATGTAATCTTGATGGTCATTGTAGATATTCTGAAAGTTCAAAGCACTTTGAATATTACAAGTAAAATTAGCCATATACGGGTTTCAATTGGTAGGAGTCTTGGTGACTATGTGATATTCCCAATAATATATACACATAAAAGAAAAGTAAGATATGGATAAGGTGAGATAATTTTGTAACATTAGCTATACATGGACAGGGGTCAAGATTGTATAGCTAAGGCTATTTTGGAAGATAAGAAGATGAGTATGTAGAAGTGTGTCCTAGTGTAGAATGCTCTGATGCACATGTATGGGTCTGGGTGGATGTATAGTGTTAAGTGTTAATAGGAAGATAGTGAGATGGTGAGCATAGAATACTTACGTTTGAGAGGACTATGGTGTTAGAACTCTGTGTGGTTACAGTTGTTATGTTTAGTGTCGTGTCGGTAAAAAATTGAGTTAAAGGTTTATTAATCCATTTATCTTCATGTAGTTCTAGAATTTCATTTGTGCCAGCTGGTGTATTATTTCCATCTTTTCGATGATAGTAAATGTACCATCTGTGTTGAAATCGTTACAAAGGGTATAAAAGTGCTATTCCATGTGAGATGATTAGGTTATGTCTATAGTTATTAAATCCAATGCTGAATCGTCAGTCCAATTTACCTATATATTGCAATTTGAATTTTGTACATTCTAGGAAGTAGATGACATTTTTGCTTTGACCGTTGAAATTATAGTAGATATAGAAAATCTTGTTAGTAATGGAGCTAGCGAAAGTGTTTGAGTGTTTAAGGTGGTTGCAGCACCGACTATTTCTGTTGCTACAGGGTTGGAAAAACTTGACGGTTTCAAGAATGGTATTATGTGAAACTTCGTTATTTATTACGGTATCACTGCTAATCATATCTTTAATATTTGAGGGATCTGCAATAGGCGATGATTTAATTTTTAACTGTTTCAAGTTTCCCAAACGAATGTAGTCACCTCTTCTTGGAACAAATGGAGATTAGAAACTCTTTTTTAAATCATCATTATCTGTTTTATTCCAACTTGACTTCATTTGTATTTTTTTGCAATAATTTCTGAATCCCACTCGCTAAATATTGGAAATGTTAACATCTAGATGATTTCAGAATATCAAAAAGTGAATTTTTGATGTGATGGGGGTCAAAAGATTACCTTGAGTAGTTGAAAATAAAGCAATCGACAAAGATTTGAATTCAAACAGAGTTGTCAGTGGAAGTTGAATAAAGGGAAATGTGTCTACTAAATTAGCAAACCGTCCATTGCTTAGAATTTAGTTTCCACCTGCTGAGATAAAGGGGTTATCATAAATTTCAGACAAATGGGTTAGGACTTATATAAAGTTTAAAACTTTATAAGTGGATACGGATTTTATCAGGTACGTTATTCTGGCCTAGCTCCAATCTCCTCAGGTCGCTATATTATCAGGTCACTCATCTGACGGGATAGAAAACCTCTTTCATCAGTATATGTTTCTGTTGGAGGGTCTGGGTTATATGCTTTGAGTTGCAAATAGCCATACTGACCTGATTCTCCGGCAAAAGGACGATAGATCTTCATAGACATCTCAAGAGTCTATCAACTATAAATGTACGCCCTACTTCTGTTACTCTCAGAAGAAGGGGCAGAACCC
>OY735208.1:68162619-68202619 GCA_963457665.1 Thysanoteuthis rhombus
TCTTTTGGTGACTATTTGTTCTTGAACGTTGAGTTTGCCTTACTGATTTTAGAATAGTTGAATTACAAGTAATCAAAAAGACGGCTGCATCTTTTTTCAAACCACGCTTTACATTCTAATCAATGATATAAATGATATCTGCCTCACCATCTGTTAGTCAGTCGTGCTATAGATATTTGGCACGCATATTCAGTAGACCTATGGAAAGGTTTGATATGAAATGTTTCGAGAATATCATTTTTTAAAAGGTTTTGGCAGTTCTTCTATTTGAAGTATAGATATAATCCTAAACTAGTCCTTTACAAGCCGTTCAATGTACATGACAGGTAGAAAGTGAAAAGAAAGCTTTTAGGCGTGAGAATGGAAGGAAACTTCCAAATTTCTAGGGAAAATTTTCTCCCTGTAAAGAGTAAAGATGAATGAAAACTGTTCCCCGTCTTAGAGTTTGGAAATTAAACTTTTTCCACCCTTAGGATGTCAAAGGTGGACGGATTCTTTTTTCACTTTAGATGGACTGAAGAAGAGGGTGATTTTTTTCCTTTTAATGGATCAAAAATGAGGGCAATCCCTCTTCGTGGAAGGTCAAAAGTAAAAATACACTTTCTCCCCTTTGATAAGTCAGTAATGGAGGGATACTTTTCCATCATCCCATAAGAGGTCAAAAGCAGAGGTAAACTTTTTTTCACCTTGAAGGGATAAAAAAAATGAAGGGATTTTTCTCCTTTAAGTTGCCAGAGATGAAGGTAAGGCATTGTGCATGTCTGAAAGATTTGGACTATGTTCTGGTTCCATAAATATTAAACCCTGCGTAAACAGGTTCATCATCTTGTATACCTCACAATAGCGAGTTTATGAACTTATAGAAAGCATGAACCCAATGCAATCTTGGGTGACGGTCATTACACGACGTTTTCTAAAAGAGAAAGAACACAATGTCACTCATAGAGCACTAAAGAAGTATACAGTCTTCGTTTGAAGAAGTGGAGCAAATTTTTTCTTCGGTCTTATCTTGAAATTTCCCAGTCTAGGATCACAAGTCTTCTTTAACATAAGGATTTCTTTAAAATTTTCAGAGTGTCAGATTCTGTTTTAACGTTCAAAATTTATGCTTGATAACTAGGTCAGGCACCTTGTCACTGTACGTCCACTGTTCCATCTTATTTTCTGGGAACAAATTTGTAAATAACAAATTTAAAAAGAAAAATATGAAAACACGATGATAATGTTGACAAAGATAAGTGGGTTTGACAGCCAAATACGATTGTAAGATTTAAAGCAAAACATCGCCTCTTTTTTTACCAGCTTCAGTTTGACAAGACGAGGTCAGGAGAATAAACAAGAAGAAAGTAGGTTTTTGATATCTGTTAACTTTTGACGGCTCTTGGAGGAGCGTGTTGTGTAGGCGTCTCCGTTCGTCGAAGTGATGGAGACTAATAGCAAAATCTCTGCTTTTGTTTTGTACCTTGCTTTTAAATTTGCAATCGATAATTGCTTGACAAATTCATGATGACACAATACCCCTTGCATGTGGAAGTGTGGAGTGACACGACGATTACCGGCTCAAATAACAGAATCGGTGGATTGAATTCGAGTTTTGGCCGGGGTTGCTGGCACGAATCAACTTATCTCCACACTCTAAATAAATAGCAAGGTAACTGGATCCCATCAGCTCTGTAAGGCAGTTCACCTATGGAAAAGTTACTCTGACAAGAAAACGAAAAAGTACAGCTTGGCACTTACTATAGCTTGTCCTGAGACCGGGGAAAAGGTGGGGTTTTCATGGAGAGGGATGATACTTTGAGCCGTATTTGCTACAGGAACGGAAGCGGCAAAATGCTTCCCAAAGAGGCTACAGAGATTCGTGCATGTGCATGCAGATACACTCACACAAAATACGAAACAGAATCCTCTTCATAGTTCCTGACTCTAGTCTTCTATCACTCAACAGTTGCTGCTCTGTCTGTACGGAATGCAAAGTGCTTGGGTTAGGCTATGTCTGGTGCAATGTTGTAATAATGAAAAAAAGAACGAAATCAGATTAATAACTACCGCTAGGATTATTGTGATAAGTTTATACATTCATGAACCAAAACTATATGATAACCTGTGCAATAATGTTTTGCCCCCATTTGTCCACAGAATATCTCTAACCGGATCAAGAATGGACTCTACATGACCTCATAAGGTTTCTTATTCATAAGAGAAAACTTACAGATTTTTCTCTCGCGAAGACATGTGTTTGTGTATCTATGCTTGTATTTATAGGTATATGTATTTTTGTACAAAAACCTATATACATAAATAGTTTGATTTTGCATAATGTTGGAAAAAATAAAGAATCATGTGTGCTTCGAGCTATTATGAAATCTGTACACTTGAAGAGATGCTATTGCATTAAAGCTTCAGGCCAAGTAATGGTGCAAGCCGTATAATAAATCAGTTTATATTTTTATATATCTATATCTATATATTTATCTATCTATATATATATATATATATATATATATATATATATATATATATATATATATATATATGAATTGCGTTAAATTATACAAAAACTCTAATTTCAAATAATCACCCGTGATTACATGATGAACGTACCATTTGGCTTAGACAACTGAAATAGAATAAACAATTAAAGAAGTGGACTGGTGCAGGAATTGGGCCAGTGACCAGTAGGGTAGCCGTTTCAACGTAGCGTTGCCCTTGCCATCGAGCTAAGAAGCCGCCGATGTTGCTAAGACATAGGTAACCGTTTTAACTCTAGTTCTCTACTTTGCTTATTCACGAACTGTATCCGCTCAATTTGTTTCTTTTGATGCAACAATTACGTTATAAAGAATTTGACATATTATTAAACAAAATAATTATAAATTGCATTGTATATAGAAAATCCTCCTTGAAATTATCACCTGTTATTATTAAATTATTACCTGTTACAGCAAATGTACCATTTGGCCAAGACAACGTGAATGATAAAAGAAAATGGGTGTACTATAGGAATTGAACTTGCAAGGTGGCTGCTTTAACGTAGTAGTGCTCTTACCATTGAGCTAAATATCCATTGGTAATGCAATCCTCCGTCCCCTCAAAATGAGCTTCTACCCAAATTTCGTTTTTTTACGGTTTGTGTCTGTTCCATTTGTAATTCAATCTTTTAATTGTTCATTTATTTATGTTGTATAGGCCATATAATTGTTGCTTATATATATATATATATATATATACATATATATATATATATATATATATATATATATATATATATAGAGAGAGAGAGAGAGAGAGAGAGAGAAAGAGAGAGAGAGGGAGAGAGAGAGAGATTGGTATTTGAATCCAGATTTATTACGAAGGAATCTTCCAAATTAAAAGACAAATCTTACTTGACACCAGGGATAAATTTACTTTGATCTTTCATATCTGTAAAGCAAACTTATTTCCCTGGAAGATTACAGACTTCAGAAGTGGATCGGAGATGTGCAGTTATCAAATTTTTGTGAGATTTCGGCCTCCTGTTGAAACAAAAATTATTTCTTCAAATAACTGGTGGAGTTGGAATTCAGACATTATTTATTAATTTTCTCACTGTACATCAAACGGTTAAACCGATCTCATTTGATTTTTTACGGATTGGAATTAGCTACAACACCCAGAAGAACTTTGAAGATAGTACCACAAAATAAAGTTTCGGATTAAAAATCACCAGCGCATGAATATTTATTGATGGTACCTTTTACTCGGGATTCTGTTGAACGTCACAGAGAACCCATTCAGTTTTTAAATCATTTTCATTGGGGAGCTCAATGATGCACATCCTTTTCTTCCGATCATTCTATTTGAAATCCCACCTCTACTCTTCCGGCTGATCAACTACCTCCATATTCATTTCCCCCGGCTAGTGGGGTAAGACTTTTATTGGTTTATTCTAAATAACTCCCTGGATTAGTCGTTTGCAATCTGTGCTTTCAATTCTTGACTGAACGTTGAGAGAAGAAAAACGTAATGTTGCAAACTCTAATTTTTTATAGTTTTTCTTTAAAAGAACTAAACAATCGCGAAAAAAAACAGCCCAAGATCAGAAGAGAATAAAAAACAACAAAAATAAAAAACGAATCGTGCAAATTTTCCCAGGGAATGAGATATTCATTTACTATTGTTTAAAGAGAAGAAAAATAATTACTTTCCATATCAAGCGACAGACAGAAAAGTTCAACTGGAAAATCGATGCAGCATTTTACAGATGTGAGAAGTACGTTTCCAATTTATAAAATATTTTCCTTTAATTTTCTGCGTTAAAAATGTTCATTAAGTAAACAAGAGGTGTCAGCAATCTTTTGACAAAATCATCGTTATCATTTCGCTTTTGGCGCCTGTCATTGGACATACACATTCCCCAACAGGATCCCTCGATCTTACTTATTTGATTTAATTTTATAGTTGAAATCCTAATGTTGGCAGTAAAAACTAACATTTGAAAAAGAATTGATGTGAAAATCATTCATGTTTGGAACTATCTATATTACCGGGGATGTTGAAAAAAAGTGCAAAAATTTAATCAATTTGTACATGTTTCTTGAAACCTTTCTTATTTCCCTTTTTTGAGTTAATCATCACTTTTATAGCAACTTTTTTCTTTACTGAGTTTCCGAAAATTGACTCACATTCTTATTTCCTATTTTTTCTCCTGACAAATGTCCGAATGACCTGACAAAGTTCGAACCTGTTTTGAAAAGTTCAGACGTTGTTCAGGTAGATTCAGCCATATACAAATGTTGGGCGTTGGCATTAATCATTCCCACTTGACTGGACTTCACCTGGGTGTGTTTCAGTAAATCTTAGCTTTTTGTTTAATGCTGATGTGAATCATCCATTTATGTCCAGACGTTGGCATTTTGCATCTCTACGTGTCCAGACTATACCATTCACTATGTGCCCAGCATCCATAGCTGATTGAATATATCTGGACACGTCTGTATAGGCCACCGTACTATCAATCTATAAGAAAAAATAATCTCTTCATTTCTAGCGGCTATGTTCTTGTTATGAGTAGAAAACGGACCTTCAACGAATGTTAAAGTTCTATTAATGTTCGATTTTTTAGTATGTTAAGTTAGACAAACCTTAAGTTTTCCTTAACTTATAGTGTGTATCTCATAGGAAATTCCTATACATTGTTACAGGGTGTTTTTATCTTTCTTTTCCAGGATTATTATCGGACGGTGGGTTCCTTTTGTGAATACAATTGATTTTCTAATCAGAGCATTTAACAAGAATTTCATTTGTTGCAATGGGACAATATTGATGCGTAAGCTGCTATGACAGAATCTGCAAGCACCTCTCTAGGACAAGAAAGGCGAATAAATTACAAACGCATTGAGCATAGAAAAAAAAATCCTGAATGTCTGACCAATAGATGCATAGATCATTTCCTATGTAGAAATTAAACAGAAGAAGTGCTACCATTAATTTCACGGTTACATCTATACCTTAGTGAAAATAAAATACATCTTGAAACATCAAGAAACATCTAAATTCTTAAGATGTCCGGCTAAAATCATAAATTAGAGAAAAAATATTGCTTGATTTATATTAAATCATCTAAATATCAGTTTCCGATATCTAGATGCAACCCTACCACATATGTGATTTTTTTTTACAAACATAAAAATTAGCATAACTGGTGAGAAAAAACATGACTCAGCAACATCTACATTGGCAACACTGTAAATTACATTTCGCTTTGTCAGTCGATTGATACTCTAGATATTTGTGTATTTTATAATCGATAAATAGAGAGAAGACATCGGATTGAAGCAAGGAGGGAAGGGTATTCTTAAAAATAAAAAGCCGAAAAATGAAAATGGTATTTTCTTTTCAGAAGTAGGAAAGATATGAAGAATAAATGGATGAAAAGACTCCAGCATTTATTTGAAGAGATCTTTTATTTATATCAATTCAAAGCATCAGTATCCATCAACGTTTATTTTTCTTTAGGTTTCTATTACCCTGCATCATCATCAACATACATTCTATATCTTCTTCATGAAAAATCTATTCCAGTTCTGACTGGTGGCATTTTTCGAGGAGTTTGCAATCTCTAAAAAATGATGAAAACCCAGAACAACAATGAGAGCTGTACATAGAGAAACCGTGGATGGTGCAAAAATGACAAAATCAGATTACACACATGTTGAAGTAATATATATGAATGTACAACCATATACAATTTATACATTTATTTACATCAGTTGTTCTCACCCCTCTCTCTCTCCCTCTCTCTCTCTCTCTCTCTCTCTATGTATATATATATATATATATATATATATATATATATATATATATATATATATATATATGTATATGTACACACAAACATATAAACGAACATAAATTTGGTATCTATGTAAGTTCTCCCTTTGGTGCCTAGTCTCATACACGTATATCATCAAGCATTCTAATTATCAGAACAGCCCCCTTTTGAAATAACCATCAGTTGTCTTGTAGCACTGTTTTCAAACATATAAACGGTCTGATAACTTAAGGGACATTCAGAAACCACTGAAAGACAAATCTGAATTTGGGTGAAGCGACATTTTAAAGAAGGAAAAACCTGCCCGAAATATGGAGAATGGCAGCATAGTATACAAGCACACTCAATCATATCTCAGTGTAGATTGATCCATAATTTTGTTTGGAATATATATATGCGTGTGTTTGTGTATATATATATATATGTGTGTGTGTGTGTGTGTGTGTGTGTACATATATCACAGTAGGAATAACAGAAGCAAAATAAAAACGACGATAAACTTTCCTGAAAGAGAAATGTCGAGAGAAGCTCCGATTGAAACATAATCGTACGGATGTGATAATGTGGGAATATTTCCTTCCAATTCTGCTCGGTGAATATAAATGCAGTTGGCTGGGCAAATCGTCCAAAATGCTTTTCTCTTTCATCGTTTTACTGAACAGTCTTGAATTCACTTCAGCAAATAATCTAATCACCGTCAATACGCAAAGGCATTTTAATTTACTCAGTCACCATCTCACTTTCAACACTTATAAGCACTCACTTGCATATCTACTCACTCTCAATTATTCACTCATGGCCCAACTCACTCAATACCCTACAAACCTACTTACCCACTCACTCATCCTTTCACTAACCCACTCACTCATTCATTTTCACATCTACTCACACCGTCACTCACCAATTCATTGACCTTCTCACTCAATCACTTGCAAACCCACTCACCCAGTCACGCAATCCCTTGCAAACCTGCTCACCCAGTCACCCAATCACTTGCAAACCCCCTCAGCCAGTCACTCAATCACTTGCAAACCCGCGCACCCATTCATTCAAGCACTTGTAAACCTGCTCACTCAGTCACTCAATCCCTTGCAAACCTGCTCAACAAGTCATTCAATCACTTACAAACCCACTCACCCAGTAACTCAATCACTTGCAAAACCACTCACCAAGTAAATCAATCCCTTGCATACCCACTCACCCAGTCACTCAATTCCTTGCAAACCTGCTCACCCAGTCATCAATCCCTTGCAAACCCAGTCAACCAATCACTTGCAACCCTGCTCACCCAGTAACTTAATCACTTGCAAACCTGCTCTCCCAGTCACTCAATCCCTTGCTAACCTGCTCACCAAAACACTCAATTACTTACAAACACACTCACCCAGTCTCTAAATCCCTTGCTAACATGCTCACCCAGTAACTCAATTCCTTGCAAACCTGCTCACCCAGTAACTCAATCACTTGCAAACCCGCTCACCCAGTAAATCAATCCCTTGCAAACCCACTCACCCAGTCACACAATTCTTTCCAAACCCGCTCACCCAGTCATCAATCCCTTGCAAACCCAGTCACCCAATCACTTTCGAACCAACTCACCGACTCACCCAATCACTTGCAACCTTGCTCACCCAGTAAATCAATCACTTGCAAACCTGCTCTCCAAGTCACTCAATCCCTTGCTAACCTGCTCACCAAAACACTCAATCACTTACAAACCCACTCACCCAGTCACCCAATCACTTGCAAACCCCCTCAGCCAGTCACTCAATCACTTGCAAACCCGCGCACCCATTCATTCAAGCACTTGTAAACCTGCTCACTCAGTCACTCAATCCCTTGCAAACCTGCTCAACAAGTCATTCAATCACTTACAAACCCACTCACCCAGTAACTCAATCACTTGCAAAACCACTCACCAAGTAAATCAATCCCTTGCATACCCACTCACCCAGTCACTCAATTCCTTGCAAACCTGCTCACCCAGTCATCAATCCCTTGCAAACCCAGTCAACCAATCACTTGCAACCCTGCTCACCCAGTAACTTAATCACTTGCAAACCTGCTCTCCCAGTCACTCAATCCCTTGCTAACCTGCTCACCAAAACACTCAATTACTTACAAACACACTCACCCAGTCTCTAAATCCCTTGCTAACATGCTCACCCAGTAACTCAATTCCTTGCAAACCTGCTCACCCAGTAACTCAATCACTTGCAAACCCGCTCACCCAGTAAATCAATCCCTTGCAAACCCACTCACCCAGTCACACAATTCTTTCCAAACCCGCTCACCCAGTCATCAATCCCTTGCAAACCCAGTCACCCAATCACTTTCGAACCAACTCACCGACTCACCCAATCACTTGCAACCTTGCTCACCCAGTAAATCAATCACTTGCAAACCTGCTCTCCAAGTCACTCAATCCCTTGCTAACCTGCTCACCAAAACACTCAATCACTTACAAACCCACTCACCCAGTCACTCAATCCCTTGCTAATCTGCTCACCCAGTAACTCAATCCCTTGCTAACCTGCTCTTCCAGTCACTCAATCTCTCGCAGACCCGCTCACCAAAGTATTTAATCACTTAAAACCCACTCACCCAGTCACTCAATCCCTTGCTAACCTGCTCAGCCAGTAACTCAATTCCTTGCAAACCTGCTCACCCATTCACTCCATCACTTGCAAACTCGATCACCCAGTAACTCAATCGCTTGCAAACCTGCTCACCATGTCATTCAATCACTTACAAACCCACTCACCCAGTAACTCAATCACTTGCAAAACCGCTCACCCAGTCATTCAATCCCTTGCAAACCCACTCACCCAGTCACTCAATTCCTTGCAAACCCGCTCACCCAGTCATCAATCCCTTGCAAACCTAGTCAACCAATCACTTGCAAACCTGCTCACCTAGTCACCCAATCACTTGCGAACCCACTCACCCAGTCACTCAATCACTTGCAACCCTGCTCACCCAGTAACTTAATCACTTGCAAACCTGCTCTCCCAGTCATTCAATCCCTTGCTAACCTGCTCACCAAAACACTCAATCACTTACAAACCCACTCACCCAGTCACTCAATCCCTTGCTAACCTGCTCACCCAGTAACTCAATTCCTTGCAAAACTGCTCACCCAGTAACTCAATCCCTTGCTAACCTGCTCAGCCAGTAACTCAATTCCTTGCAAACCTGGTCATCCATTCACTCAATCACTTTCAAACTCACTCAACCAGTAACTCAATCGCTTGCAAACCTGCTCACTATGTCATTCGATCACTTACAGACCCACTCACCCAGTCACTCAATCACTTGTAAAATCGCTCACCCAGTAAATCAATCCCTTGCAAACCCACTCACCCAGTCACACAATCCCTTGCTAACCTGCTCACCCAGTCATCAATCCCTTACAAACCTGCTCACCCAGTAACTCAATCCCTTGTTAACGTGCTCACCCAGTAACTCAATCCCTTGCAAACCCACTCACCCAGTCACTTAATCCCTTGCTAACCTGCTCACCAAAACACTCAATCACTTACAAACCCACTCACCCAGTCTCTCAATCCCTTGCTAACGTGCTCAATCAGTAACTCAATTCATTGCAAACCTTCTCACCCAGTCACCCAATCACTTGCAAACCCACTCACCCAGTCACTCAATTCCTTGCAAACCCGCTCACCCAGTCATCAATCCCTTGCAAACCCAGTCAACCAATCACTTGCAAACCTGCTCACCCAGTCACCCATTCACTTCCGAACCCACTCACCCAGTCACTCAATTACTTGCAACCCTGCTCACCCAGTAACTCAATCAATTGCAAACCTGCTCAGCCAGTCACTCAATCCCTAGCAACCCGCTCAGCCAGTAACTCAATCACTTGCAAGCCCACTCACCCAGTCACCAAATCACTTAAAACCCACTCACCCAGTCACTCAATCACTTGCAAACCTGCTCAGCCAGTAACTTTATCTCTTGCAACCCCACTCACCCAGTAACTCAATCCCTTGCTAACCTGCTCACCTAGTAACTCAATCCCTTGCAAACCCGCTCACCCAGTAACTCAATCTCTTGCAACCCCGCTCACTCAGTAACTCGATCACTTGCAAACCTGCTCACCCAGTCAATCAATCCCTTGCTAACCTGCTCACCCAGTAACTCAATCAATTGAAAACCTGCTCTCCTAGTCACTCAATCACTTGCTAACTCGCTCACCCAGTAACTCAATCGCTTGCAAACCTGCTCTCCCAGTCACTCAATCACTTGCTAACCTGCTCACCAAAACACTCAATTACTTACAAACCCACTGACCCAGTCACTCAATCCCTTGCTAACCTGCTCACTCAGTAACTCAATCCCTTGCAAACCTGCTTACCCAGTCACTCAATCACTTGCAAACCTGCTCTCCCAGTCACTCAATCACTTGCAAACTCGCCTACCCAGTCACTTAATCTCTACCGAACTTGCTCACCCAGTCACTCAATCCCTTGGTAACCTGCTCACCAAAACACTCAATCACTTACAAACCCACTCACTGTCACTCAATCCCTTGCTAACCTGCTCACCCAGTAACTCAATTCCTTGCAAACCTGCTCACCCAGTCTTTCAATCCCTTGCTAACCTGCTCAGCCAGTAACTCAATCACTTGCAAACCCACTCACCCAGTCACCTAATCACTTGCAAACCCACTCACCCAGTCACTCAATCACTTGCAAACCCGCTCACCCAGTAACTTAATCTCTTGCAACCCCGTTCACCCAGTAACTCAATCCCTTGCTAACCTGCTCACCTAGTAACTTAATCACTTGCAAACCTGCTCACCCAGTAAATCAATTCCTTGCATACCCACTCACCCAGTCACTCAATCACTTGCTAACCTGCTCTCCCAGTCAATCAATCCCTTGCAAACCTGCTCACCAAAACACTGAATTACTTACAAACCCACTCACCCAGTCACTCAATCCCTTGCTAACCTGCTCACTCAGTAACTCAATTCCTTGCAAACCTGCTTACCCAGTCACTCAATCACTTGCTAACCCGCTCTCCCAGTCACTCAATCCCTTGCAAACCTACTCACCAAGTTACTCAATCACTTGCAAACCTACTCACCAAGTCATTCAATCACTTACAAACCCACTCACCCAGTAACTCAGTCACTAGCAAACTTACAAACGTACTTCATCATCAATTCACTCACCAAATCATACAAGCAGCAACTCACCCTCTCACTCACCCTTGCAGACATTTCTGTTCTCTCAACCTCTCAATCACTCGCTAACTCATACATGTACATACTCCCTTCACAACCAACTCTCACACTCACCCATCATACCACCCAATAACTCGCCAATCTTTTCTCACACTCACTCAGCCACTCACTCACCCACTAAATCATTTGCAGACTCATCTATGCATCAATCACCCATTCGCTCGATCACCTGTCAGCCTTTTCACATGATCCCTTGTGAACTTTCTCTCACAATCAATAACTAATTCACTCAATCACTTATAAACCTAATCACGCTCTCACTTGACTATTCACTTGCAAACTTACTCCCTCCCTCACTCTATCTTTGCAAATACACATAATAATATATGTATTTATTACATTTTACGATTAACTTTATATATATATTTATATATATATATATATATATATATATATATATATATATATATATATATGTGTGTGTGTGTGTGTGTATATATACATATATACACACACACATATATTTATACACATATATATACACACTCGCACATACATATGTACATATACATAGTTTGGCTGATTGATTGGATTTATTAGTTTTTTTTAATATCCTTCAGGCTTATATATATATATATATATATATATATATATATATATATATATATATATATATACAATGCATGCACATAAGATGTGAATTTTGAAAACCAAAAAGTGCTATTCAGTTCCGAGGGGAATAATTGAACATTGAACAAGAACATGCACCAATTTCCTCTTTTAGTCGTCAAAAATGGGAGTTAAGCCAGTAGTTTTATGGATAATTCTTGTATATATTAGCTTTGATATCATTTCTGGTCTTATTTCATCCAATCCTGTATTAATACTTACTGTAGAGACAATCCTAAGCTCAACAATGGACTTAATTGTCTACCTCATTTATGGTACCTATGCAGTCATTCAGAATTTTTTTTTTCAAAAAATCAATTTCAGAAAAGAGCTTCCAAAAGATTCAGAGAAGAAATCGTGAACTTGTAATTTGTATTTGAAAATTTAAAAGTCCACTGAATCTACAGAAGAACATTGCAGAGCTGGCTTCCGATTCTATTAACTGGAGAGAAATTTATAAATTTCTTGTTGGATAAGAAAGAAACTGGTGTATGTTTTCTACATCTGTAATTATAACATTATTATTTTTATTTTATCGACTCACTAAAACAGTAGAGTTTTCATATTAATCTGGAAACGCAAATTTCATACAAAGTCTATCAGGAAAGTATCCAGCCATTTTGATCGTTGGAAAATACTTACCCAGGGCGATAGTATCTTAGTTCTCATTGCTATCCCTGGAATCTCACACACTTATTCCAGCATCGTTTTTACTTTTCAAAGCGATCTGTAAAGCTTTCTCCCGAATCACGGTCAGCTGTTTCGCCGCCTTCCCCTCGATCATTTCCACGACCAAAACCCAGTAGTCAGAAGGATCCAAACGTGTATTGTATTGGGACGGATCAACCTGTGTAACTCGCTGCTTGCCAACATTAAACATCATAAGACGTGAAGAATTGTCAGGTCGGGTCATTGTGAAATAAACCTTCACACAGTGTTTTCGCTTACTCAATGGCCTATAACTTCCAACAAAGTTAACCCATGGAGTTCTTGCGGTCCACGCATGCACGGTAATGTCACATCTGATTTTTTTCCCTAGTCCCATCAACGCCGCCCATTTTTTTTCTTTTCAGTAAATTAAAATGACAGAAAAGACGACGTAGATTTGGGTCATAATTCCAAGATTTTAAACGGCAGTAATCGCCCCAAATTATGCGTGCCTGCTGACTTCGTCTCAGACACACAAGTAAACAAACAGACAGAGCAAGGAGATTTATCGATTGACAGATTAATGATACATTTTGCAAAACTGTCTTCTCAAGATGATAGTGTCTTATTTGCCTTAATCTGGGTGGAGTGTAATACGACTCATTCACTCCAAAATTGAAGAGCAAGCAAATCTCTACAAACCCTGTTATAATACATTTAATGGATCGTCATTTCTACAGCTCTAATAGCTGAAAGGTTATCTGAATGTAGGCGAAATACATTTCCGTTGTTAATGAAGAAAAAAAAGTCTAAATTCCGAATTTCGTTACATTTAATTGAAAGTCAGTAGCAATATCGACACGACACACATCTTCAACTTCCCAATTATACCCGTCTCCAACAGAGATCTCTGACAGTCATTATATTCTCACTACTCACTTAATATGTACTTATCTTAAACAATTCATATCACACACATGCATGCACATACACACACACGTGCACCCCAGACATACGCACATTCACAGACACACACATATATATGTATATACATATATACATACATACATATATATATATATATATATATATGTGTGTGTGTGTGTGTGTGTGTGTGTGTGTGTGTGTGTGTATATAATATTTGACATAAGTATTTAGACGATGTTTTTATCCTATATGAAGTAATGCTCATAAGTATTTGAATAAACTGGTTTTTCGACACTTTTTAAAAGGTATCATGGGCAAAGACGACACATGGGCACAAGGCTTATTTGAGTTGCTATTTTCTATCGGACGGTGCATGTCCTCTCTATCCTAACTTCGACTTAACTAATCACATTAACTAATCCAACCACTCTTGATTGTTTCTTCTACAATGCTGCATTTATTCAGAACATTTTTTTCTTCAAAATCACTAATATACTACTTAGAATAAGTTGAAGTGTCTAATTTCATGCTTATAATTTCATGTACAAGGGTGGGGATTTCGAAAAATGTATTTATTTGCATTCCTTTTTAAGTTTCCCAGCCTGATACGGTTAGATCTTTTAAATATATCAAAAACTCGATTGGTGTGAAAATTCATGTAGAAATACTGTAAGAGTATCGATGAAAATTAACAAAAGCAGTTCGTTGTAGGCATTAATAATGATATTGATGTTAATAATAATAAAGATAATTAAAATTGTAATTATAATGATAATAATGATGATTACTATAATTACAAGGATGATAACAATGTCATAATAATGATGTCATTATTCAATAATAATAATAATAATAATAATAATAATAATAAAAATGAAAATAATAATGATGATGATGATTATGATGCAATAATGATAATATACTTAATCTTCAACTGTATACTTGAAATATGTTTTTGACTAAAGGGCTCAAATAAACAAAAATACTTCTGGCACATCCAAATATTTTGCATGGATGGCGTTGGAAAGAAACTCTAACATCGTCAGATCTCATCTTTACAATTCAGGAAGGATGTATTTTCGTATGTTCGTTTGTTTCTAGAGTCAGTTCATAATGGAATATGACGTTCAAGGAAATACAATAATGATTCTTCTTTGAAAAGAACTATTATCCAGTAAGTATAAAGAGCATTTTCTCATCTCACAAAACTTAAGACACTGTTTTCGAGTAGAGTTTTCATTGTTTCCACCAGCATGAAGAAGATCAAAATATATAGATAATGGTATATTTCACGAGCGCCGTTATTTTCCTTGTTTTATTTGATTATAAGCTGCAACATAGCAACGGAATTACCTTTTTTTTCTCGGATATTCATTTCCACTATTTCATATCTATATTAATTCGGCAAAGCATAATTGCCGAGCTTCCAATCGTATAAATTCCTGTAAATCTGAATCATTCTTCCATGAATCATTCCTTACCGCTAAATCCCACCTCAACCTGTGCAAAATGTTCATGTACAAACCACAACAACTATTCATGTAACGCCATAAAAAGGTAGGTATCTAATAAGGATGACATCATTACCCCGATACCATTACCTGCCTTTAGTTCAAAGCATTAAAAAAATGTTAAAGGTAGCTAGTGCAACAGACCTTTTCCAATAAAGATGCTGCTTTTTTGTCCCAAACGAAGCCACCCTCAAAACATCAACTCAATAATAACTGTAGACTTTCGAAATTCGTCTCCATGATAAAAAATAAACCCATTCAGAACGTGGAGACAGCTTTGGGATACAACGGCCGAAACGTTGTGTTCAAAAAATGAACCAATATGAGGACAAAAGTCAAGGGAAAAATCTTTATGTAAGAACAATGTTTAGTTCGATCAATATCATTACCTAGCAAGTAATTAATGTCACGTAATACACTGCATGAACACAAATGCTTCATATATTCGAAAAAACAGTGGTATGAACGAATATTTTTTGAAGATATACACGATATTTTGTCAATTTTGGAATCGATTTTTATGTATTTTTTCATTTCTGACACTACATTTAGCAATGAGTTGCGTCGTCAAATCAGATTTGTATAATTTTCAAAAGTATTTGAGGTTCAACAGGATTCAAAACAACGCTCAAAGTGCATTATGGGGAATACAGTTATTAACATTACCAAGCTCCCGTAAACTCTTGTTATTTACCACTGAAAATTTGATGACGAAAAATTTGGCAAATTTTTTTTTTTTTTTTTGCTAACAGACGGACAGGCAGGCTCGACACAATCTGAGGAGTAAAAATAACAGCCAGCGTAAAACACTGTCCAATATATTATAAGATAGATGGATGGAAATCACATAATGTTCACAATATTTTCCCATTCCTTTTCGGAGAGAGTGTGTGCTCTTTGGAAAGTGGTATATATATATATATATATATATATATATATATATATATATATATATATATATATATATATATATATATTCCATTGGAAAAAAATTTGCAAATTTTTTTTTAAATCCCTAGAGATGGTTTCAAAGAATGTCTAGTGAAGTTCCAATCCTAAAATTCAAAGATCTAGGAGAGACCAGCGCAGCTGGCATAGCAAAACAAAACTGCAAGGGAAAGTGAAAATAGCTTACCACGATATTTGATGTTTAGCACGGTAGGTGATCGCACATACGGTGATTTAATCAACTTACGGTATATATATATATATATATATATATATATATATATATATATATATATATATATATATATATAGTATATATGTATATATATATATATGTATATATGTATATATATATATATATATATATGTATATATGTATATATATATATGTATATATGTATATATATATATATATATATATATATATATATATATATATATATATATATACGCACACGCACGCGTATGCGTTTGCATGTGTGTGTGTGTGTGTGTGTGTGAACAATTGTGAATAATCCAAACCCAGTAGTTTGGCTTTGAAAGCAAAAATGGAAAAAAATGAAGATTCGTAGCTGGCCATGGTGAATAATGCATTTATACATTTGAAGGAATCAGTGTTGGGTCAATTAGATCCTTTGTTGGAACTAGTAGCAACTGTTACAGGTTTTCAATAATTTTTATCGGCCAAAATTGTTAGGTATTATTTGGAATTTGATATCATGGTTATATGGAATCTAGGACCACTGTTGAGCTATTTTGGTACCTAGTAAGGTGGTGCAGAATCCCTATCTATCTATCTATCTATCTATCTATATATATATATATATATATATATATATATATATGTGTGTGTGTGTGTGTGTGTGTGTGTGTGTGTGTGTGTGTTGATATATAGAATTACCAATAGGTGCATACGCAACCTTACTTGTTAGATTTGAATGATCGGGTGAGATTGTAAGTGTGTATATGATTTATCCAGTCAGGGTTTGGTAATAAATTGGATATTGTTTGAGAAAATGAAAAAGTCAGATGGCATTGAGTAATATAGTAAAATGGACCATACATATGTGTTTGTAGGTAGGGATCTATGTCACTATTCATGACATTCCCAATGTTTGTAAGAAAAATCAGGTATGGATAAGTTTGTAACATCAATTTTATGTAGGTAGGGTCCTGATTATGCAAGTAGAGCTATTGATGAGAATAAGAATATCTAGTATATTGGAATATGAATGAAACATGGTGGAAGTGTACTATTGGGTGCAGGTATAAAGATAGTGAGCTGATTAGCGTAGAGTAATCAAAAGTGAGAGGAGTATGGAATCCGTTAGGAAATAATTTTTTACATTTATTTATCCTCATTGCATGTAAATCCAAGAATCTAGTCTTTTGGGGAGATGTTTTTCCATTCCAACGATAGTAAATCTAACGTCAGTGCAAAAAATGGTCGTGGGTACGGAAGTATTGTCCTACTAGGAGTACGTTGGGAATATTGGGCGATTCAATTCAGTGCATATAGTTATGAAATATAATGTTGAACTGAATCTACCACCGTTTATATATTGCCGTTTGCATTTACTCATTGTAGGAGGCAGACGACATTTTTGGTTTCTAGAATATATTAAACGCAAAACGCATTACATAGACAGTGGCACTGGTAGTTCAGCATTATATTCTATAACATCTTTGAGTATAATAAATGCAAGATGCAACGCATAGGAAAGTCTGAGTGGCAATTCAACATTAAACCCAATAACTATAGGTACAGAATCAAATCACCAAATCACCCAAACCTACTACCAGTAATACTACACTCTTCCTATCCCAGACATAATTTCAGCATAGATGCTACATTCACAATCATAGAAAGAATAGAAAAATTGCACCTGCAAACACAACTGAGATTCTAGAACGACATAAAGATATGTAGATTAACAAACCTAAAACTCTCTGCCTTAACGGATTTCACACTAAATTCAACAACGCTAACCACACCAATCTTCAATATCATAATCCGATCACTCATGGTAACCCTACATCCATCCAAGAACTTCATTTATATTCGATATAGGGAACTCAACACACGAAGCCCTACTTATGTATGGTATTTCATCTGTACAACTTATAGCCATCAGAAAATCCACATAACCATTAGGCATACCGAACATGCACTTCCTTATAGATATTCGATCATTTACAACAAAGACCCCATTACCCCACCATCTGGACTAACACTAGAGATACCCCCCATCCTCAACTTACCTAACACCAAGACTGTCTAATACTAAACAACTATTCAACTCTCCAGTGACCATGGCAAACAATGTCTCGTCTGAGCAGCACAATCAATTGAACACCCATGACCTGTTGCTGCTACTTCCAACAAAGTATCAAAACATACCAACAGATGCTCAACCACGGACAGAAAACAGTCTTAATCACCATTATGACCCAAGAGAAATCCTCTTTCTTGATTCCAATTTTTGCAACAAAAGCAGAACATCCAATGCTAAATTTGTTTTCTACGATAACCTTTCAAACACTGGAAGGTACACACATTCTACTGAAGATGGGAACCCCCACTTGATATGATAGCTTTCTAATTCATTTGTTTATGAATTAATTGATTAAATATGAAGTCTCTATTTAATATTACCCCAAAGTCTGTCTCATTCCCTATTGTTCACATATGCTGTAGAGAGAAGAGAAACAGCGAACAGAGTTCAGATTCCTAATCGTGTAGTAATACTATTGAGAAAAGACGTGAATTAATTTTTTTTTCGTACATTGTGATGAATAAGCAAACACAGAATATGATTCCAATTACCTTTGAGTAGAGATACAACTTATGGTGTTATACACTGAGAGCAGTCAGAACACTAGTTTACAATTACACGTAAATGTACAATACTTATCACCTAGAACCGAATATCATAACTTTCTTGTTGCTGAGTTGCCTCAAAGTGTGCTTAAGAAGATAATCGATGGAAATTTCGTTGAACCACTCAGCCACAATTACATTCTTCTTCAAAGCAGTCGTAGCAAAATGTTGTTACCTTCACTGTTAGCCTAGATAGGTACTACTACTATCTGCTAGCATTAACTTTGACCATAAAACGATTTATAAATTTACAAATGATGGAAATGATTGGCATAAAGTGTGTATCATTAAATGTGGATTAAAATATCCAAACTCAATATTAACCAAGTATTGGAGACACTCTTATTCTCAACAATGTGTATTTGTGACGGCATAAATAGGTCACTTGGTAAAATGCAAAATGTTTGTATTTTGTGTTTGAGCAGTTGTTCGAGCGCAGATTGACAGAAAAATTTGAATGCTGGTCATCAAAGCAGTTACACAAGCTCGCCCTCTCTTTCCTTTTGAGAGATTGATGCAACATATTCATTTTATCAAGGACATATCCTATTCACCCCTGTGGTCTAATGTCTTAAAATTAGTAATACTATTTTTTTTTTAAAGTGTTGTGAAACCCTTTGTCTGCATCCTCGTTGAAATGATTCAATAAAAACGACGATATTGAAGCAAACAGTTTTCAAAGGTTAATTTGTGAAATGAATAAATGAAGAAAGGTGCCAGATGCCTTGCAGCATTTTTCAGATGGCAGACAAAACTTTATTTAAGGAAGATTGTAACAGGGTTGACAAAGTTTCATGAAATTAGTCATAGATTTCATTTCTTATCGGCATGACGATTGCTTGGGAGTTCCAACCAAACGTTCTGCCTTTTCTGATCATGCATAGTATGCAAATTTTCGCATAACTCGAAAAACCATCGAATTTAAAAGCTGGAGGGTTTCAACTGAATTTCTGATTCAATTACCACGTTCACATTCTTTCACCGTTTCGTTGTTCGTGCATGCATCAACACAACGAACAAATGAACAATTCTCCAGCGCACACAACGGTACATATATGCACACAGAGATATTCACACATACACTAGGCAATCACTCTCGCCGTGGAAAGAATCGAACTTGCAACCGATAAGTGAGCGCTGCAACATAGCGTTGCTCTTACCATTGAGACAAAGAGCCACTGGCAATGTAATGAGAATTCCGACATATAGCAGTCATATATATATATATATATATATATATATATATATATATATATATGTGTGTGTGTGTGTGTGTGTGTGTGTGTGTGTGTGTGTGTGTGTGAATATTCAAGTGGACAATACTGAGGAGAGATAGCATTCAGAACATTTTTTTCAAACAAATCAAAGCCAAAACGATTTCTTTAATTTACTATCACTCGACGAACATGTAAACAGCTACCAATTTTTTTTACTTTTGTTTTCTGCAACACTAAGTGTTCATGAAAAAGTTAGTGAAATTCATCTAGCAAATCTTTCATAGGATGAACATTTTTGGGGATGTAATATATTCTTTCTCAAAATCTTTTAGCTTCCACTTTCTCAAATTAATGCAACTATATGTATATATACTTATATATATATATATATATATATATATATATATATATATATATATATATATATATATATATATAGAGAGAGAGAGAGAGAGAGAGAGAGAGAGAGAGAGATAAATAGACGGACAGAAAGAGAGAACAGGATGACATGTTTATGAAAAGGTATGCTCGTGCACGTGTGTATTTTTGTCGACTACGTGATTATTTGGGATCACATGCATATTAGTATATGGGTTCCGTTTTAATAATTTTGAGCGCTTATACAACTACACACTTGCATAAAACATTAGTATTTATAAATATACATACAGAGATTCATGTGCATATACTATGTTTCACACACGTGAATCAATTGGATTCTCATATAGTCAATATTTGTTCATTAGAGTACTAGATCTCCTTTTAAAGTTTAAGAATACTATACATTCACACAGCCACGCTCAGAAATAATCCTATAAACATCATTTTTGCACAAACACACACACACACACATATATATATTTGTATCATTTTGCGTCTCTCTCTCTCTTTCTATATATATATATATATATATATATATATATATATATATATATATATATATATATATATATATATGTAAAAAACTCGTATTTACATGTTTGATATGTCAACATACATGCATGAGGAAAAACTAATGTACATGCTAATTTATGATTTTCATTCCCCCTCTCTCTCCCCCTTTCTCCTCCCCTCTCTCTCTCTATATATATATGTATGTATGTTTGTATGTATGTGTGTATGTATGTATATAGGTATGTGAGTGTTTTCACTTCATTTTTAGACATCATAACTGACACCCTTCTCATCTACACATTCCTACACCTTGATTTGCTTGTGTTTATGAGTGAACAATCGCACACACACATACACACACATATTTATATACATATATATATATATAAACATATATATATATATATATGCATATATATATATGTGTGTTTATGTCTGCGTATGCACGTGCTCTTTTGTGTTCACACATTTCTAATGAGTATATATATATATATATATATATATATATATATATATATATATATATATATATATTCCAAATACCGTATCCTATGAAGTACGTCAAAATACTCATCTGTTTTGAGAAAAAATAAAACGTTAATAACTAAAAAAAAACATAATTGTCAATGAAATGTCCGTAAAGAGATGCGAATGCTTCAACAAATTGTCAGCTGCCTGAAAATTTAAAAACAAGATAAAACAGAACATAAGAAACAAAATGGCGTCCCTCCCTCACCTCTACAGACGTTAAGACTTAGACAGAAAATTCCACATTGATTTGGAATAAAAAAGAAAATTTTGTGAAGTTGTCAAGATGAATTCATCATCTGCCAAGAAAGTCGGCGCTGTAAGCTGACCCATTTTAACCTTTCTCTCTTTCTTTGTTTATTATTTTTATCTTTCTTTTCTCTTCTGCGAAAGCATACAGAGACATTTGTATGTATCTATATAGCAAGCGCAATAAGCATTTGAAGTGTGTTTCTCTCAAAAATTGTACTTTAACACCGACCTTCCATCTATCACCTAGTAGCAGAGGCTATCGAGCTTGTTTACCGTGGTGAATTCAATCTCAAAAGGGTCCAGTACACTTCATATTTTATACCAGTCAATTTTCAGTCTAATTAATGCATGTGATATCTGCTTTTGCACATAAATTCTGTTGGATTAACTTTTGAATGATCTTCGCAGTATTTTATTCAACGACACTCACACAATTCAAAGAGTAAATGTAAGGACATTTTCCCAGATATGTTTTATGATATGTTTGCATGTTTGCAATAAATTAAATGAAACAAAAGACTTGAGCATCATTGCAGACAAGTTCTGAACTAAGAGATTGTTTCCTGATACGTTTGCGTCATTTAGATAGAGTACTTGGTCCAGATGACATCTTTGCTCATCTTAACTGGTTGTTGTAGAGCGTAGCCCCACGTGCCGAAGAAATCAATTCATGTATTCTTTTCTCATAACGTTAACATGATCCAGGGTCATTTGTTACAAGTTGTCAGATGTGTACGTAGCAAACTTGGGTACCTATAAAGAGTTTTATTGTGAGGATTCGAAATCATCAATCAAAACTGTCACCATATCTATCAACATAGGTTTCTTCAGTTCTCAAGTTGGTGCGGATAGTTCACGGTGTATGTACGTATCACCTTACTGGCTGCATTGATGAAGCTGAAGGATTGGAAAAAAATTACTCCTCGATATGTTGACAAAAAACCGGCATTTCTGGAAATTCCGCCACCCAAATAGGTTTTTAGTGTAGACATCAACATGCGACGTACGTTTATGCTAAACCGATTCCTAGTTTATGTGAGTTTGTTTTTTTGTTTGGTGATTTTTTTCAAGGCTTTGTTTTAGTGATTATTTATTTGCAAAAGGCGAGAGAAGTAACTGATCGATTGATTTCCCATATTCCATTTCTAATTGATCTCCTCTCACACAACATGCTGCCAATTTATATTAAGTGACTGACCAGACCTATTTTTTAATCTTTCAACGATCGAATCTTCCGTCTTAAGAAAATAATTACCATAAGACTAGACATGGTTTTGGGACCAATGTTGCATGACCACCAGGCTAGGGAACTTCAGCAGTCTCTATACCAACAGTCTCTATTGGCTTCTCGATATGGTGAGGGAATACCAGATCCACGCAAATGATCTCGGAATCATTTGATATATTAATTTTTTCCTGATAATCGGAGTTTAGTCAGATATGACAAGGCGTAGTCGGTTATGAAACCTAGGCATCTACCTTCATTTATTCATGTATGTCCAAATCTACATAAAAAGCAGAATATCAAATGCTGATTTTCAAGTGAGGTCCTAATACGATGTTCCTGTGTCCATTTCCTTGCATTTTGTCTTGAGCCGCACTTACTGGAGTTTCAGCAGTATCAAACGCCCAAGACTTTTGAAGATAAGCACTTTCTAAAAATCCAGCAGCCATTGCCTGAACAGTTGTCATTATGAAAGGGTTTAATACTAGAGCAGTCACTGGAAAGAAATGCCTAATGAGCCAGGTGCGTGAAGTCAAACCCTGACGTGTCATCTATCACTATGTGTAGGTGGCAAGCTTGATGCACATAGCCCTCAATGGATTTGAAATATGGAATAAGATTGGTAGGGAAGGAGCATCTGGAGACCAGTTGTCAGCTTAACCAGTAATCATGGTGCGCTCGGAAATGCAGTGCTCGGTAATTGGTGGTGGGGTTGCAGGTCATCAGATGCAAAAGGGGCTTTTCAATGATTTAGCTTGGAGGCATGCCGTAATGAATGCAAAAGTGTACGTATTGTGCCGCTTTCTTGCCTACAACTGAAAGAAGAGAAGAGAAGAAAGAAGTTGGAGGAGAAGAAAGGACTAAATTAAATGTTTCAGAATTCTTTCATCTGCCGGCATTATTTAATATGATCCCGTTGCTATGTATTTTAGAGAACTTATAAGTGCCATTCTTTTTTTTCTTTTCTTTTGTTTTCTTTTTCCTCCTCCCCCTCTCTCTCTATCTATCTCTCCTTCCTTTTTCTCTCTTATATATGTTAACAATGAGTGCCTCATTACTCTGGCTCTGTGGCAGAGTAAGCCAAATAATTGGAACACTCACTTTTCGTACATTCAGATACAAAAATATAGAGATAGAATAGCATATACATATATATATATATATATATATGTATGTATGTATGTATATGTGAATATGTGCGTGTGCCCGTGTGCACATGCATGTCACAGCGTGTATATTCTTCCATGTTCGTGCATGTGCGTGTATGGGTGATCATATATGCATGGTCGTATATATATATGAACACACAGCCACTTTCTCTCATTCTTTCTCCATCATACAAACACACACACACACGCACGCTCATATATATACATATATATATATATATATATATATATATATATATATATATATATATATATATATATATATATATATATATATATATGGGTGGTTGTATGATAGTCTTAATTTTTTTCACGTTACTTGAACGGAATGAATCACTAGCATTCATTTATTGAGTAATGGTTCCACCTACATTTTGCAACCTGTCAAATGCAATTTCCTTAAATTGAATTCTTTATCAAAGGCTGCTACTCCAATTTAAGCAGAACGTCTTTATTTCTTGTCCTTATGAAACCAAATATAATACTGTAATTCCTTTTGTATAGAGCACGGATGGAATTGAAAAGGGTATTTTGCAATTGAACAATACTGACAAAACAAAAAGAGAAAGATCATTCACCACATTTATATCTCTCAATAAATTAGTGAAAAAATAATCTCTTCAGACTGTCAATTATCAAAAAGAACAAAAAGTTGAAAGTAGAAAGAAAAAGAGAGAACAAGAGAGAAAGAAAGAACAGAGATGGCTTGGTTCGGATGTGTCCCTAACGTCTGCTTTTCTACTGTTGAGACTCCTTTTAGCATTCTTAATAACTTGTTTGGTCACTTAAAAGGTAGAAAAAACAAAAGAAAAAAAAAGAAAAAGAAAAGCCAGGGTGAGAAGAAGAAGAAGAAAGAAAAAAACTATATGAAGCAGGAAAATGATGTAAAAGAGTAGGAAAATAAGGAAATTAAAAAGAAAGCGGAAACTAAGAAATGAATAAAAAGAAAAGGGGGAAAAAGAAAGCAGGAAGGAAAATGAAAGAAATGGACAGAGGAACAAGTAAAAAAACAAGAGATAGCGGCAAAGAAAGGAAAACAGAAAAAAAAGAATTTTTTGCGTGAATGGAATATTCTATAAGAATGAAGAGCAACATGTGTGGATGTACTTTGAACCCTCATTATAATGAATCTCAAAATAACGAATTTTGGCTTTACCAAACCCTTGGATCCATCCAGACTGACTTTCGATTTACCGAACAAAGTTCGATAAATGCTGCAAATACTTTTTTTTTTCAAACTATGTTTAATAAATGTAATGACCAACCATCAATCAGGCTCAAATCAGGATTCTATAGTTCCTCGTATAACTGTTTGTGTCAACACGTTTTTCGCTGCTTACTTATTGAGTTGTATTTTTGCGTGCATTTCTGCGATAGTTTCTGAATATAGTGAACTTGTCAACACCTCCATGGAAGTTGGGGGTTATTAGGAAACCTGAGAGTGGCAAAATCCGAATGAATTTATCAAATGAAGATGGACCGTCGAAGTTTTACCCCCCACCCCCATGAGTGTTTACTGTTCTGGCTATCAGGACACATTGACAAATTTGTACTTCAGGTCATGAAAAGATTCATGCACTTTGACCATGAAGAAGAATTTATTCACCCAAAAACATACTTTCGACCGCCTCCTTCAAACTAACCTCAGTTCAACACGTACAATCAAAATTCCCTTATATTTTGATAGCACTTTATATATTCCATACGCCTCTAGAAATCAACTGTCATAATTTATTGCAAGTATCCCGTGAGGGAATCGAATTTTGATTTCGGAGATTGAACTTAATACTTCGGAGAAATAGGACACCGCAATCTGTACACTATACATTTGATCATATTCACACTCAAGATTGAACAACATACTTCTCTATTGAAACTGACTCATCGCTAATCCTGCTCTGTATCTCTCTTTCTGTTTCAAGATACACACATATATCTATAAATGTATGCAGATGTTTGTGTGAGTGCGTGTGTGCGTGTGCGTGTGTGTGTAAGTGTGTGTGGCCTGACCAATGCCTGAAGAAGTGACACATCTACTGATGCCAGAAAAAAAAATATCCATGCTAAAGTAAAAACTGGGGATTTTTTTTCCTAAAACCAGAAGGCTACTTCTTTCTGAAACATTAGCTTAACAATCCTCCCATCCCCCAAAGCAGTGTTGAACATGATCTTTACTCAGATGAATGATTTCCTTGCGAACATCATGTACGATAAACAGTGGTTTGCATCTTCAGTACTCATTGGCCAGAAACACAGATGATGTGTCGTATGGAATACATACGGGAAGTACTGTTTGTATTATGACAAAGTTTATATCACATTACTGCCGATAAGTATTTGAAAAAGCACACCCTCTATCTCTCTTGTCTTTAATCGCCTTCTTTCCATGAATGTATTTGTATACTTTATAGCTATTCAACTAACGAGTTAGGCATTTTTTTCAAATAAAATTTTTAGCTTTTTTATTTGATGATGTTTTTGAAGAAGGTTTTGGAAGGATAATATATGACTTGCTTCCATTTATTCAAAAACTTTCATTCATTTTCCCCAAATATTCATCATTGGAAACCACAGAACGTTGTGCTGGTTGCAACTGAATTTGAGTAATTTCCTGTTTTTTAACTCCTAAAACCAAACCATGCATGCATACTCACACAAATAATTGATTAGTTGAAACGTCAAGCAATAAAAAGAGGTACATTTGGGTATGAGGTTAGTAAATATGGAAACACAAATGTTAAATAATTGATGTTGAATAAATGTAAACCAGAGAAAAAATTGGTAACATAACATTTTCCACTCTTTTCTGGAAACCTTCCACCAAACAAGAGCAAACAGGGATGGATTGTCACTGATCATCAAGTTTTTGCAAATCTATCGGTATTCCTGCTTACATGCATCCAAATCTCCAGCTGTACTTTCCACAATCAGCATGGTCTCTTTGTTGGTTGATAGGGCTGGTTAACTTGTCGTGGCTGAACCAAGTGAATCTACTACAGAAAATGCATTCTGATTGATAGAATAAATCTGTTCTTCTGAACCGAGAAAGAATGTTGGAAGGTGAGATCGCCTTTACACGAGCTACATAAATACAATGAGCAATCTCATGTATTGTGATGGGCATTCATGATTCTGAAACATGGTCTTGTAAAATGTCTTGAGGGTTTAAAAACTGACACATCTAGAGGTTGCATCCGTTTACTGCTGTGAGGTGTCTGGGTCAGAATGCCACATCGTTTTTCTTTGCTAATAGCACGCATTGAAATGTAGTCTTCATGGTTGTAAGCAATGAAGATTTTTTCTTTGCACTGTCGATGGGTTGAATCAAATGGTTCGCGATCCCAATAAACAAATCTCCCTTCCTGACTCTCATTGTGTCCCACATCTTTATAGGATCATCATTGTTACATCACTTAAGGCATGACAATAGTGATAATTTCGCCTTAATTTGACACGGTAACAGATACCACTGAATTGCAAATCAAACCCATCGTGTGATTAACTGTACACAGGTTCAGTACTTGAGGATTACATTTAATTTGGAGTGAAAATAGGGTTCTATTACTGTGTCTCATGTCTCACTGTGTCCTGGTCATCCCAAAATAATTATATACAGAAATTCATCATTTATTGATTGAATATTATGATCATCATATTTACACTTTTTAAGGAAGTTCTTCTCGTATAACCATCCACCAACCAGAGAAATAGAGTATGGGATGTGGTGATGTTGGGAGGATGGATTGTGTCAAGTTAGAGGGAGTAAACTTTGTTTAAAATGTGTGTAAGTGTGTGTGTGTGTGTGTGTGTGTGTGTGTGTGTGTTTGTGTTTGTGTGTGAGGATGAGAGAGAGTATTATCTGCTGGTAGTATGTGCCATAGCGAGTCTATGAGTATGAATATGTGATCTGTTGGTTTATCAGTACATGTATGGTCATGCTTTGGTTAGGTGTGTCTCTTTTTCAGATTCTCTAACCACCTCAAGCAGAAATGCACACACACACGCTCAAAATCACAGCAATACATATATATATATATATAGATATATGGATATATATATATATACACACACACACATATATATATATATATATATATATATATATATATATATATATATATATATATATATATATATATATATATATATATATAGGAAAGTCTATAGCCAAACTGAAGAAATATAATACATCGAAACTGCTGTGTGTGGATGACACAATATTATATATATATATATATATATATATATATATATATATATAATCCTTAGGTTACGGACTATTTGATTTACCAACATAGAAATTTACCCGAGGCATCATATTATACCGTTTGACAGATTCATAGTCAGATAACTAGATTGATTTGCACAAAAAAAATGCATATTTTGCAAAGTACACTAATATAATCATCGACGTAAACCAAGAATAAAAAGAACAAAACACGATATGTTGTTGAGTTGAAATCGATTTCATGTAAGCTGTGGTTTGGCATATTTTCAAAATTGTGTAACCATTAAAGTACATCTTCGGACGACTTCACTCTTCGTGTATTTCGAATTATAACCAATCAGGATATTTCTTTACGCAATTACTTAAAGACTTCTTTTTTGAACATGTGAGAACGCAAGTGTCAAGACAATCTTGCTATCAGCCATGATGTTAGTTACTCAGAGCCTTGCATCAGGGACCTTTCTCAAAAGATAGCGATTAATGAGCTGTCAACTTTTCAAGCGAGCATATCATCAAATCTTTAACGAGTTGATGAAAACTGAAGTCAGGCTGATAAAGCCTCTACGACATTAGAAACAGTCAGTCAAAATTATCACTAAAACTGTCAACATAAGTATCTTCAGTTTCCAAGTTTGTCTAGCTGACTGTGTTAGTGTTATGCATACTGGACACACCCTGGGGAGTAGAGAGTTCTTTTTAAGTCTTTTTTGGAGTCCAGCCCAAAATAGGCTTGCAATGGTGGGTTCCATTTGCAGAGTAAGTTTATCCTTTAGTTTGGGTCCTGCAGGATTGACGTTTGGTTTTCAAAATTCGGACTTTTAGGGAGACATTTAGTGATAGCTACCCAACAAAAGGTGGAAGGGGTAAGTCATTCTTTGTTCATCCCTTTTTCCAATTTTTTGAATGACTTCACTCAACATGGCATGCTGCCAAAAGACGTTGACCTGAGAGTTTCAAATGAGTGACTAACCAGACCAGTTTTATCTCCTGAATATATCATGAGGGCACATTATCTACTAAAACATCAGTGTGGGAAGTCCATCGACTTCAGTTGACATTACACGGACGACCTCAGTCTTAACTCCAGTTTTCATTTTCGTGTGGTTTTGCGAAATTCGAATCTTTTCTAAGAAATTGCTAGATATCGGAGGTAAAAGGTGTAAGAGATTTCTCAATTAATTCTGATGGTTTCTTTTAATCTATATCAACATAGAAGAAATCAAATATAAGATTGGATATTCGAAGACAAGATATAGACATCGCATGACATGTGGATATGAGAATAGGGATACAGCTATACGATTAGAATATATATTCAACTGCCAAATATGGCCTTTTATCGATAGATATACTGAAAAAAAATTAGAGCGTTTAAAGGAACCAAAAAAGCTGCTGATTGTATAGTTAAGATGACGCATTGGAGATTGGTATGGGACTGTGGTGTAAGAGGGTGTGGGAGAGAGTATGTGCTACCCCATAATAGCTCACTACAAAACAACGCTGGAAGCTTCTCCTGTTCTCGATCTTTGTTCATGAAAGTGGAAAAATTGCTTAAAGCGAACATTCGAAAAGTGGGGTAAACCTTCGCCATTCATATGGTTCCTACAGAAAGAAAAAACTATACATTCACTGCTTGGCTAATTTTCTCCATAACTACTTCTTAAAATTGCTCACAGCTTTTTTTGAAAAGCAGTCTCTACAGATAAAAATAACAACGTCATTTGATCTTACAAATGAAATTAAATTGTCTTTTATATTTATTTTCTATCAATATCGGATCAGTGCATTGCATACTAATAGGTTTTCGGGGCCTTCGAAATGTAAAATTTTTAGCCATTTCAAAATGGCCGTCCTCTTCTGGCAGCGTCAAGCCAAAGATATCCTCACTGTTCTATTATTAATCACAACCCTTTTCCTGACTCCTTTATCGAAAAACACCATCAGGGGAGATAATTAGAATGCTTCGTGTATCGAATAGAAGCATCAGTTGATCTGCTAGCGAGAAACTGCTTCCAGTGCACTGAGATATGGATCTTCGCGCTTCCATTCCCAAATCGGATCCTGTTATTCCAAACGAAAGGAAACAAAACGCAAATTCGCTCAAAGTCATGGATGCTCTTATCTGGAGATTGATTTTGTTGTGATGTGCGGGATACGAGTTGCTATCTTGCCAACGGCTTTTTATTAATATCCAATCCCCCTGCTTGCCTAACGGTCGTGGAGTAGTGATATCTGAGTTTAGATGCAAAGCAAAAGTAATAAGATTGAAGCAGTATTAGTCAAGAAAGCTACTCGATGAAAAATGGTTTTCTTGGTTCTCTGACTGTAACCATTAGGTTTCCGCTGTGAAGTAACCATTTTGCTGATATAAATATCCCCTACCCACCATAGTTCATTTACGACTCATGAAACAAAATTTAAATACAGGCAATCCCTACTTTAAATTTTGCTTTTCAGCAATCCATTAGAGAGGCAGCACGCACCTTTTTTGTCTTTCTTCTACCCTGAGCCTTCGGTCACAAACCTGTTGAATCAGTCTGACTTACTATTCTCACCAAGCAAACGATTTTTCATTCTTTTCAAGCGTGTTGGTTCATTAGTTCATCGTTGAACGGAGCTAGGTCTGTTTCACCGCCGGAGAATCATGTGGCTTGCTTTAGCTAGTACAATGTAGAGATCAGTTTGGTTTTCAGGAGGATTAATATGATCACCAAGAGGGACATTACATCATCACCGAAGTTTACAACCCCATGGTATTTCCAGTCGGTCACTATTCTGGATACTGACCTTGCTTGACGTAGCTTATCTTCTGTGTTCTGGCAGTAACATTATCCGATGATTATAGAGTTGAGAATTGTCCACAAAATATTTTCTTTTTCAACTTTGTTAACAAAACTCGGAGAAATATTTTTATTCACTTATATTGACTCTATGATACTGTCAATATGACTGAATACTTCCCACAAAGAAAATCTAAATGAAAAACTGTCCACAAAAAATGTCACAAAAAGTTCCAACACTGGTTTCTCACAGTTTTCGAGTTGGTTTGACTGACTGACTGGTTGGCTACGAAAGCAGCATGCGTAGTAGCCGAACCAATGAACGTTACACCTTATTATGTGTTTATCTAATCTCCTTCCAAAATAGGTTTCGAGTTGGGGCTTAATTTGCAATGAAAATTTTTGCCAAGTTGGTCCTCAGTTTTTCCCCTGTAGTTTTCTTTGAAAAAATCCAGACTTACTGATTAGCATCCAACAGAAGGCAAGAGAAGAAACTAATTCATTGATCACCCTTTCTTCTTATATTGTACTTGATCAGCCCCAGTACGGCATGCTACCAAAAAAGAAAAGAGTGACATTTTCTATTGATATTTACTATTTTATTATTAATCACTGCGATTTTCCTGGCTTGTTTATCGGAACACACCATCGAGGGAGATAATTAGAATGCTCCATGTATTGACAAAAGGCATCTGTTGATCTGCTTCCCAGGGATTGCTCCCGGTACAACGAGATATAGATCTTCGCGCTTCCATTTGCTAGTCTGCTCCCATGATCCCAAACCAAACAGCGAACACCAATCGACTCAGAGTCGTCACTGACTTTATCTGGAAATTGATCCTGTTGTGCATTCGAAAAAGAAGAATTAAGTACATTTTTTCTAACTAAAAGCGTTCAGAGAATAAAATCGATTTTTCTGTTTTTTTTGAAAAACAAAATTCTTTTCGAGTTTGATCTTGTGGCTAGGAGCAACAGAGCTTTGTATAAAGCATTACCAATGTCCTTCAATTAGAAACGTTACGTGCTTTGTGTATGATGAGAGTAGATTAGATTGCCAAATGACTTTCCCGAGCCATTCATCTTTTTTTAAAATTTATATCTCCTAATAGCGAGATTGAAAAGCCAAAAAGTTTGCAGTTTGAGTTAAAGGCAAAAACTTAGTACATAGATGCATTTACCTCAACTAAATATTTATTAATATAGATCTATATTATTAGTATCTCTGTTATGGTTTTTATGGGAGTTTTTGTTTTTGAAAATGGTCACCCAATTCATCAATACGCACATATCTTTGGAACTATACATCATACAAGCATGATTATTGAACTAAATAAACTAAATATATAGTCAGCAAGGCCACAATAAAAGACACATGCAATGAGCTGATATATCGCAACGGCACAAAAATGCGTTGGTGAGTGATACAAGATCAGTATTCAGTGGGCATTTTTGCTACTGTGAAGGGAGCTGTCAGTAAACACATTTAGGTACTGGAGAATATATATTAATTTTCTTTTGAATTTCGATATATACATAATGGTAAGTCTTATTTCATGGGCCAAGTAGTTCAATTAAAATCATTTCTAGCACGATGTACAGCAGTATAATAATTAGAGCTTATGTTACGTTTAATAAATATAACTAATGATTTAATTATCTTTTTTTTTTAAATTCAACGTTTATTTTTGCTGATTAAAATCTAGATGAATATTCATAACTGCTCTTTGGTTATCTAATGATATTGCCAACTTGAAATCCACATATTTAGTTCCAGAAATCATGCCTTTGTGATGCATTGCTAGAGGAATATAGATGATTAGTAATGAGCCTTCATGAAAGCAGCGCACATCTTTTTCCTCTCATCCCTACACCCAAGTCTCTTGTACTCCCACTAAAACTCCAACCTCCAATTACTCAGTCCAACGTACCATAATGATAATTTGATATTTTGAAAGATAGCTGTTTAGAGCTATTTTTTGACAAAAATGGCAGTATATTGATCGGTTGTTGAGTGAGAAAACAATGGATGTAGTGAGCCTCCATCGTTTATCACGATACGACAGATACGATGAAATTGTATTCATGATACTAAAAATGCAAAATCTTAACTGATGGGGATTTTTTTTATGCACGTGATGAAATACACGGTGCGTATTTGCTTTTTTTTTTTTTAACTATAATGGATGGAGTGCAATCCACATTACATCGTTGCCAAGGCCATCATTATTTGATCTATTGGTTTATTGTATAGTTACAATGTGGTGCAACGGGCAAAATGGGAGATTAAGAGTTGGAATTCCAAATTTTTTTCAATCTTCCAAGTGATAGAAGCCCGCCTTAATAATCAGCATTCAAATCCCTGACTTTCATCTGTTCTCGAACACCGATCACTGGCACATGAGGGAAATATACACCCATCTTCGTCACGATTCCAGCATGTTGCACAAAGCGCCTAACTTGTAAAAGTCTTCTTAATTTGGAAATCAACTTTTGAAATCCAGCCTTTCATTTATTCCCAAAGAAGGAAATATTCAAATATCTCAAGTATAGAGAAGGCCAATAACTAGAAGTAAATAAAATACTTTAGATAGAATATTTGTTTATCCACTCCTGAAAGCTAAAAGCTGCGGCCGCAAGATTCAACCATAAACAATTTCAAAATAAAATGTTTAGACAAATAATATATCATTTTACTTTTATACAGATCGATTCGAGGCACAATAATTATGTATAAAAGGTGAGTACCCATGTTATTCGGCTTACTAAAACTGGGAGCGATTCATCAACACCTAGTTTTTATTGCATATACTTATGTAAGCTCCATTTTGATAAGGAATTGCAAAGGAGTCTGGCAAAATCAAATAGTAGAACTTCTCCTTACTGCATCCTTCTTCGTCTCCATTTCACGAAGACAAATTTTTCAAATTGAAAAAAAAGACAAAAACTTATTTTATTTAAACTTTTCACTCGGACTGTGTGATCCTCTTTCGAATTGGAAGAATGAAAAATGCACTGTCAAATTATTGTATATTTCCGAATAGATAAACTAACCGTCTGACAAATGGTCATAATCATGGGGCAACCATTGAAGACAGATGCCTCTTTTTGGAATGAATCGTCTTGCAGCATTATCAGCAGCAGCAGACGTGATAAGTCCACTGATGGACATCGGCCTTCCTTCGTCCATGACAACATGTCTTACCAATAGACCTTTCAATCTCATCCCTCTATCTTGTGTCCGGTCGTATCTACTGCGTTTACTGTCCCATATCCACCTTTTGGCTAACTTTTTACACTTTCTGTTGTCATTTTATGATGAGAAGTGGTAGGTCCATCTCAATTTTTGTCGCTTAATTATCTTTTCCACGTTAGGATCCATGATGATCTTTTTCTATCTCAAACATTAATTACTAATATAGGTCTTTCCATCGTTATGCGTTGTTTCACTTTGCTTCTGTAGTCTTTCTCTAACTCAACGACTGACCTAAGTGACTGTATTCCCTAACCTTTTATCCGTCACTCTCCATTGTTATAGTCAGACGTTATTGTTTAGCATTACTTACATATTCCTTCTGTACATCTAAATATTCCCAATCAACTAACCTTCCCAATCTAGATTGCTATACATGTTTTGCATCTTGTTTCATGTGTTTTGTATCATCGAAACGTCATCCGTGAATTTTAATTGGTTCAAATATCATCTATCCATTTTTACTCGCGTTTTCCCCAGTCAGCTTTCCAAAATATAAGATGCTTTCAAAAGTCGTTATAAATACTCTGGGAGAACATGTATCCTTTCATCTAACTATTTGTATCTTCATGTAGTCTATTTATCAAAATGCCATTTTTGTATGTTTTCTGAGCGAGGTATAAGTAATCCCCGTTATACATTTTGTACTTGCATCGAGTTGATGACTATTCACAGACTGCATGATAGTATATGTACTTTTAAAACGTCTGTCTAGGATTAGTGAGATGTATAGAATAACCAATATTGTTTGTGTGTTTGACCCCTACTCATAAGGGCAACTCAAGTTTTATATGCATGATTAGTAGACCAGTGAAAAGAATGTGGTCAAATCGGTTGGTCGAAAAAACTCATTCTTAATTGGAGTTTTAATGGCATTCCTATTTACATCTAACTATATTGCAAAACCAAACCCTTAATTTTAGTTCGATGTAATAGAGAATTTATTACACAGTGTAAGATTTCTTTAAACATCTTTTTAGTTCCGCGGTAAAAGGAGTCATTTTTCAATTGGTCATGTCTAGAAAGTATAATAATGTCAATTAAATGCTTGAAAATTTATGATAGCTGATGGCCAGTACTGTTCCAGCTTATTCAATAATTTACCACCTTAGTCACAAAAAGCAACAGAAATACCGGTAGCTGATTGGTTTGCAATGCAGCAAATGTACTCAACGATTTCAATTCCAACTCTACCTGGACCGTGATTGTCCTTAAATTCTTTTGGGACGGGCATGGAAATGTCATCCGTCTTGCAAAAAAATCAAACTCTCAATTTTGGTTCAATATAGATTATATTCTTGTTCACTCTGCAACCCATTTCTTATCCCCCTCATTCCTACGGAAAAAAATAACCCTCTCTTTTTCCCTGATCTTCATAAGCCTCCACATCACTTAGTTATTCTAAAGCACCTAGAGGATCCTTGTTAATGCTTACAGTAGGTAGCTGTTATCATTATTTGCATTGCAAAGTGATGCTAGTAAACAACTGTTACAGCCTTTGCTTCCCACCACAGAACTTTGAAAAAATCGTGCCTTTCATCTAGTAAAAGACGCTGCATATGAAGAACAGTGTACTGATCACAAAAGCAACGTCTCAAGGAAATAAGAGCCATTTTCTATAGTTTTTACACATTAGCAATTAGTAAAAAAAAATATACTACTTGGGAACAAAAACGCGTTTCATGTTGTTTATCATCAACCATCCAGGTCTATGTATTTTTCATCATACAACAACTGAATTTGCTTGTCATTGTTACTCTGACATCTTGAACATTTAAGGAGCACAACCAAATTTGATACTGATGGGGAAAACCTAGTCAAAGTAACTATGGAATGTTGTAGAGAAACCAAACCTAGAAAAGAAAAAAGTTTGTTTAGTGTTTTATGATACTAAGCTGAACCTTTACTTTCTGTAACAATAATGCTTGACTGATTATCTATTCTATATAAAATGTATCAGTCTTCATTTTTAGCTAATTTTGCTGAACTAATCTCAGTGGTGCGAGTTTAATCCCTACTATTTTCCTAAAGAATAACATTAGGCTAGACAAACTTATTTAGCTATACATGTATCTATGTATTTATATCTAGGTATATAAATAGATTATGTCACATGTATATATTAGCCGGGGTAGATATTTGAAGGGTAAAAAAAGACTGAAGCTTTTAGACTTGTTCGCCTCCACTTTCAACGCCTTGAAGAGAGGAAAGCGTGTCCACTCTTTCGATCAATCGAAGTCAAAAAGTTTATTCTCACCTATGAGTCAAAGAATAGGGAAATATTCCCACCAATTTGATCTTTTGAATTAAGAAGTTTATTTTCCCTCTAAATCTTTATCGTTGTTTTCTCAAAACTTTCAACTTTACAACCGGCCATTAGACTAATTGAGTATGAGTGCCAAATTTAGATGGACTGTTTCCATCCTTAGATGCATTCTATAGCGTTACAGACATCAGAAAAACAGACAGACGGTGTGACACATCTTACTTATGCATAAATGTATGCATTGGGTGCATATTTCCATACAAAGATGTATTTCGGTACCTTCACTCTCATACTGGTTAATGCAGAATATTCCAAAGATAATGTGTTTCCTAACAGATTGTGTGTGTGGTTGTTTTTCGTCTTTACAGAATGTTCCAAGTATTCAACGATCTTTGCTTTTTGCTTTAGTTTTTGTTGCCGTCGCTGTTTTCTTCCTCTCATAGGATCAGTTTTGTCATTCTTGCTTCATGTTGATATTCCTCGTTCCGAACCTGATTTTCTGTGTACTTGAAAGCAAATTAAGTTCCAAATGTTAAGTACATATAGCAGTGATGCAAACGCCTGCAGGTTATCTGTGAAACCCTAATCAAATTGGAAGCGAACCTGGATGGAGAAGGAATGCTTAAATAGATACAGAAACGTGAATTCTCTATTTTATTTTCTTTCATTATTATTTTCCTCCGTTCTCAAGTGATTCTTTCTATTTTTCTATCACCCAAGAAACCCGAGCTCATACATTAAATTAAAACTGAAGTAATGTGGCTTTGACATCAGTAAGAAAATTACCAAAGAGGAAATACATGTAGAAAGTAGTGAGCGGCTTGGAGCTAGAAAATATCGGATGGAGAGAAAATGAGCTGAAGACAAGTCCACTTTGAGTTGACCGAAATCAATATTCAAATTACTGAGCTTCTTGCTCATCAGTTCAGTTGAAATTAATACAAAAAACAAGCACAATGCAAAATTGGATGAAATTAGATTAAAAGGCGAAGAAGCGATGAAAGCCAATAGGAATTCACCACAAATACGAAGATGAAATTTCAAATTAATTTTGAGGTTGAAAAAGACGGGGATGCCCGAAGTCTTGCACAAAACTAAATTATTCAGTGTCGAGGTCGGATGAATACAGAAAAAGAGAGAAATTTAAATTTTCATGATGCTAATTAATGATAACTACCGGATTGGAGTAGTGAGTTTCGAAGAACCAAGGGACATGTCTTTTCGTACCTAAAAAAAAAAAAAAAATCTTCAATGGGCCTAGTAAGCCGGAAATGAATACGAATAACTTCGCAAGTGAAACAACAGAGAGTGAAACATAGACAGATCGGAATGGCAAAGAGATGACGTTTTCAAGCGCTGGATCCAGGATGTAGCTGAAAAGCCCATAGTATCCGTCACAGGAATGACCCATCAAGCCATCGACCACCGTTCATTATTTCACCACGATTCCTCCAAGTACACATGGAAGATGATTTTTTTAAAAATGACTGAACCGAGCACTGACTTTTGCCTGTAAATATGTTTCTAATTGGTGTGAATATATACTGGAGAATAGAACTAGTTTTATCGGCCAATTTCTTATATGGAAAATTATCATTATTATACACCACTTATCGAGGTGTAGGTTAATATGGAATCTCATTGAACATAGAGCAGTGACCTTATCAATTGAAAGTGCAATTTGATTCGGCAAACTCAGCGCTCAGAATAATTATGTATCTACTTCTGCTGACGCATGTGTTATGCCGCTTTTCTTCCTTGCCCCTAATGGTGTTGCCTGAGTGGACAGTCCTTTTTCCTTTGTCAATGTTGTTGGCGTTTATATGAGCTGTAAATAGAGTCAGTCGGATAGGGAGTGGCTCTTCGTTTACATTTTTTCTTAAAATCGTTTTGTTTTATTTATTTATTTTTCTATGTTAAATTATCTACCCATCGTCGTCCTTGGTTTTTCGAATGAATCACAATGAAGTCCTTAATGTTGTGCAGCAATTCTTTTTTCCATAGTTTTCTTCTTGCTGTCTGTAGGATTGGCTGGGTTGGGTAGACCAATTCCTTTGTCTAATACCGGGATATTCACGAATACCGTCGGAAAGGCCGTACAATCTTTTATGTAATCATAACATTCTTCTTTACGAGTGGCTATCTTGAAAGAAGGATCTGGTATTTCACTATTGGACATCGAGGACCAATCTGAACCCAACCCAGAGTAGTCACTATTTTGTCTTCTTGAGCCTGATGAGGACTTTCTTATTTCTCTTGCCCTTTATGTACACTAATAAATGTTCACTTTCATGTTATCATATCTTTGATGTGTTCCAATTCCTTTTTTCTTCTGTCATTATGAAAGTAAACCAGCAAACCTGCCTGTACAGGACGAGTCTGTTTTAGATCTCTGACTTACTTTCTCTTCTGCTGAATCGATTTTGATCAATTTCCTATCTTTGATGGGTAGTGGTTCCCCAGAAATCCACTTTCTCACTCCATAATTCACGTGCAGATATTCCAAGAGCCCTAATTTGAGAATTTAAGTTAGTTACTGGGCTGGAAAATTTCACTCGGTAGATTATTTACATCCCTGACGACAAATCAATGATTACTTTCTCAGTAGTTCAAGGTTGATCTTTTTTTTTTTCTTGAATTGTAATTTCAGCCAATAATATGACGTGTCTTATTTTAAGTTGTATTTTGCTAGTTTTATATGTATGAATAAATTTCACAAAATCAGACTTTTGGAACACACTTAAACGGTGTGTGCTGTAAGAATGATAATCTTCAAATGTTGTTCAAGCAAATGTCTAAGAACAAAGATTGAGTGACTTAGGTTGGATCAGCTCTTATCAAGATGAGAAATACGGGTCAGGTGAATTAAGCCCATCTTGGTAATGCTGAGAAGCTTGTCCGAAAGCGCCCGATCATATACATTTGGACAATATCAACATTATTTATTAGAGCCAGACACACGTCCTGTTGTACGTAAATGAGATCAATTAACTAAATTAGGTAAAAAATGAAAACGATCCCCAGCTTTAGTTCTCAATCAAACGTGGAACGTTGAAAGATTGCTTTACTAATTCACATGAAGTCG
>OY735208.1:68207619-68317619 GCA_963457665.1 Thysanoteuthis rhombus
TTTCTCTATGCAGAACAATGTCGGATTTTTGCGAAAATTTCAATTTTTCGAATCATCTGACTAGAGAATGGTCTCCCCAAATATAATCAGGCATCTTCAAATGGTCACAAAGAAATAACTTTCATGATTTTGGGCCAGTCATGTGCAATTAATTACTAATAGCTTTTTTAGTAACCAATGTACCAGCTGCTTTCAAATCATGTTAGATCTCCTTCCAAGTAATTATTGAATTTTCTGTTCGTAGCATTTCTAGAATTGCTGGAGAAACATTCCATGGAGTGTTAATTCAAGGGAGTCTTTTTGGTGAGGTCAAACTCCTACCACTTCAGAATAATTGACCAATGGTACTGATAGAGATATTCAACATCTTGGCATTGACCCTGGTGTTCAAAACTTTATTACGTTGCTTAAATATGACATTGTTCTGTTTGGTTCAAAGAAGTTATAAGTTGCGAATGGCGTCAGCTATATATTAGTTAAGTATTGCTGGAACGTTCTAAAATATTTTATGCATGTACAGAAAGGTTTAAAGACAAAGAGTTGAGAATCTTTTTAAAATCCCTTCCCGCTAAATTTGTACGATTAACAATTTAAAAAAACCAAACCAGTGATAACAGTTGATCCCATACTTATGAAATTAAAACCAAATCTGTTGGGAGAGGACACAGGGTTCATTCTCAAAAGCAATCTTCACTGAAATGCGTGTTTAATCTCTACAAGAAAGACTTCCTTTTGGTTGGGATGCATATTTCTACCCCCTGCTCCAATGATATGTGTTCAGATACCAACAAGAACATTTACAATTAAATGCCCAGGCAAACCAACCTTTTCAAACAACACTTTACGCCCCGTTTTTACCCATTTGATCGTCAGATTTCCATTCGTTTAGCAATGATCTGCACTCGGCCAAAGTGCATGATATTTCTCAATCATTTTCATCCAGATACAAATTCAAATATTATCATTTTTATTTTTTGTGTTTTTTCTGAAACATGCGGAATATTTCGGCGATCCTCGCTCAGTAAGTTTTTAGATCCAAGCCGTTCTCTTTTACCGAGAATTTTGAAAAATTATAATCAACAACTTCTGGTCATCGGTGTGTTGGCTTTAATTCAAAGGAAACATCATCACTTTTAAAACGGTTCAACTAGTTTCTGGCATTCAGATATTGTTTCACTTACTACCACTCACAAAATTTTGTGAGCAGCCCCTGTGGGTTCGAAATATAATTTTGAAAATTATGCCTCAAAATTGTCAAATTCTCAATAATTGTACACACACTTACAACACTTGAAACAAAAGTATTGATAATGATATGCTGTATATGATACTGATATCATCAACATGATGAGCCATGGATAGTCTTTAGATGCGTACATAAGACGAATATTGAAGTAAAGATTTATGAAAAACCGAAAATACTTTTGATAAACTCCGATGGTCCATTCTATTCACAACAAATTTTACAAAAATGATAAAAGAAAATCTTGATTCCTATGAAGCTGGTCTGCTGGGATTAAAATTTAATTGGGAAGGAAGAATTCATTCACATTCTCTTGCATATACAATATTATATTTAAAATTATATATATATATATATATATATATATATGTATATATATATATATATATATATATTATTGAAATTATATGTATATACATATATCATTGAAATTATATCTATATATATTGAATACGCACTCACACACGCATATATATATATATATATATATATATATATATATATATATATATATATATATATATATATATATATATATATGAATGACTTTAATACAGGACTAAAGCAATAAGTTGAAAAAGCATTTATTTCGAATCAATAATTGCATTCTTATATTTCCTATTAACAACGTGCAAGCTTAAATTTGACGAAAAAATATTCTTGGAACCTTTCAGAAAGTTCGCCTATTTTTTTGACATCTCAAATATGATGATTTGAAATGAGTTCCCATTCTGCCAACTCTTACTGAATTCCTGATTGGCAGAACGATTTTATACCGAGGTAGGCATTTGATGTACATATCTGAGAATGCAAATGCAATATAAAATTGATTCGAACCAAAAACGTACATTTTCGGTTAAATCGTAATCAAAACTTGATTTGATTTTTTTTTTCAAACTTTCTGATACTATTTCTACACCATATTTTAATATATAGTTAACGGGTTTTGTATTCTACGTGTCATCTTTGTTTTAATTAGATTAAATTACTGTGTTATATGAAAATATTTTGCTTTTGAGTTGGATTCTGAAGTATGGATTGCACAGTTGATCCGAAGTTGCGTATCATAATCATGGATGATGTCATCAAATGGTTATTTTATCAAAATCAGTTCATACCAAACCATTTTTCAAATGATCACGGTAAGCGGCTTTCAACATGAATCGTTTTCTTAATGTTTTAAGCACAAGGTAAGCTACTCCCTCTACGTATAACAATTTTACATAATACAACAGTTCTCAAGTGTCATACGAAATATTTATTTCAGAAAACTATTGGCACTGTTTACCACTGCGTCCCAACCTATAAACATTGACAAAACCCAACCAGATTTTGTATTATCACTTTTTGGACCTAGGGGAATTAATTTCAAGTGAAACTTTTCGGAAGAGAAAGAGTTTGAGTAGTGGGGGTCTTCCATCTACAATGAAACTATAGCACTAATTTGAAGCCCTTACTTCCCGCTCAAAATATAAGTGTATGTAAACGTTCAAAATGCAAACCGCTCGGTAGGACAGACTTTAAATAATTATCCATAAGTAAACACTCTTAGCCGTGTTAACATATGGATAATTATTTAGCTGTGTATTTTGCTCAGTTTTTGCTTCAACTAAAATTCATATTTTCAAATGCTGTCTTTGGAAAATGGCATGTCTTCTTCTCTTGCAAGATTATCATATCAAAATTCTTGTACCATTCCTTGGAGGCCATGCTTGGTTGATTTTTGTAAATATCTCTATCTACTTACCTACATATTTACTGCGTCTGTAGAATGCTAAGAGCCTTTTATATCTATAAGTATTGTTACAAAATAAAGCATCAGATGTAACAATATTGTCGATGTCTGTCATGGCCAAGGATCAGTGACGGGTTGGTGATAATGATATGGTCTTCTCGTCATGGCCCTTGATGAATCGGAAAACTTGATTCAGACCAGGAGAGAAAATCTATTTAGAGGGTCAGGATACGATAGGAGAGATTCAGAAAGAAGATATGGAGATTCACCGCGTCACATCTACTGACTGATCAAGAATGATGTCGTGTTTATAAAAGATGGTACCTTAAGTCGACACAAAAAATTCTTCATTACCTGCATATTGCCAAATGCAAAAATGAATAAATAAATAAATAAAAATTACCAAGTCGAATCGGGAGGAATATCTAAGGAGATAAATAAACAGTGCTCAGAAGAATAATGCTCATTGCAAATCCCATTGAAATAAAGAATAATGACTTTATTCCACCAACCAAAAAGAAATCTATGCAGGTACCTTTCTAATGAATGACATATAAGTTGTATCAAAAGTAGTGTGAACAGAAAATTTGTTTTATCATGACACACACACACTCATTCACAAGCACACACACACACACACACACACACACACACACACACACACACGCATATATATATATCAGTGTTTGGATATGAATTTGATTCGCCCAACAGTATGGTGTGAAGAGAAATCTTCGGAAATCGAACTGGCTGTTAGAAATACGATTTTTTCATTCGATCGATAGAAATGAAAAATGCATTGAATCAGTTTTATCACGCAAACCAATACTATTGAGAATAATCAAGGTTTTTTCAATATCTCCCCTCACTTAGCAGAAGTAATAATCTCACAATACAGGCTATTAATCAACAAGGGGATTGAGGACTGATTCAAAGGCTCCATCGATATCTGACTAGATAAAACATCTGATAGGCATATGAAACAAATACACTATCTTTCCATATACCACAAACGCACGCACACATAAGAGAGATGCACACACAAACTCAGCACCAACTCGAACGATGAACAGTCAGATAAAATCTTCAGCAACAACACTCCTATTCATGACTACACAAGATTTCGACCTGACACTATGACGGATACACTTCTGTCAGACAATCGGAGATAACAAACGGCCAAGCCATTCTAGGTACAATCATAAAAACTACTGGTAAATGTGATTAATTACACCCAAATTATCAGCTCATGAAACAGCCTGAAATCTCCCTGCATAAATCTATCTTATGGGACACACCTTTTTTCCACGAATAACAGGAACACTCCTTCTCCATATAATTTGAGATCAGATTGTTGGACATGAATAAAACCATTATGGATAATTAAGATGGATGTCACCAACAAAGAGTCGATAACACCAACATCTGATCGGGATTTATATAAGGTAATCCGCTGGTACATTCTTTCCATTCTGAAGAAGCTTGTTCTGTCCAGACAAACATGTCAGTGGAATAAAAAGCTTTTATTTCTAACATCAAATGCGTTTTCTGAATCCTCTTTTTAACAGCAAATGTATACATCGCGTGTGCTCGCCCGTGTGTCCATATATGTGTTTTTGTCTTTATATGTGTAAAGCTTCGTATTCGTGTTGTGCATATATTTTTTAAACAGAGTTCCAATGCAGCACAGTTTGGTTGTAGATAATCCCGGATAATATCCGTTTCGATTGTGTAACGTTCCACTGAAATAGTAAAATCTTCCCATGTTTGGTTAAGAAGGAAATTAACTTTCTATAAAATTGTGCCAGGCATGGCCTCACTTATGGGTGATACTGTACGTCAATAACTATGCATGTATCAAATGTATGTTTGTGTGTGTGTGTGTGTGTGTGTGTGTGTGTGTGTGTGTGTGTGTGTGTGTGTGTGCATAAGTCCAATTCAAAGTTTTCAGAATGTGTAACTTATGTATGAATGGTTAGATATTTTGCCTTATGTTCTTGAAAGCAAAGAAATCGAAACGTAGAATTTTCTGACACGCAAACACCAATTAAGTGTTGCATGTGTTGCAAATGAAAGGGATCTAATGAAATAGAGAGAAAAATGATTTGGCTTCGAGGCATTTCATTCGATGTGTGACGGATAGATTCTTCATACTGTAATCCAAAAGTAAATCCTTCCCCGGTGTTTTATGTAGCTATTCCCTCTTCCCCTTCTCTTTCTTTGCTTCTCTAAGCTTCTCTTTGCACTTTTCTTTATTATTACTCGCTTTCTGTCTTGCTCTCATCAGAACACCTATGTATAGATATATAGAGACAGATAGATAGATGGATAGAGATAGATAGATAGATAGATAGACGGACAGACACATAGATAGAAAGATATAGACATTTACAATTTTGTAGTTAATGATCAGTTTCGTACGGACATTACGATCAACAGACAGAAAGTATATATTTACCGTATGGTTAATAATGGGAAAAGTGATTTCCTGTGTGTTATCCATTTAACAAATGCATCAGAACCTGTGTTCCAATTAAAGCATTTCGTAAACGAGAATGACGTAAGTTGAAGAAGCAATCACCAATAATTTACTTGAAAACTATTTTGAGAGTTCCCAGACCAAGGAATATTGATTACTATATGTGTGTGTCATAGAGATTGTGGTGGAGGCTGATACAGGGGATTTGGTTGTGGAAAAAAGGAGGACAAGGTGTGTGCTTCTTCTAAAATGGTTCGCCAAGATACAAAAACTGAAAGTTTTTTTCACAGTTCGACGAAAAGTGACAACCGCCCATGTTTTGATTTTGTTCAAAAATGTTTTTAAATGATTTTCTAAAAACATAATTCTGTTTAAGAGTTGATTGTTCATCACATGAAGGCATGCACCCATGGAAAGTTTGCAAAATATCAATTTGAAAGATTTGCATAGAAGGTATACATATCTTTAATCCTGTCTATCGGTACATTTATTCAGTCAATGTGTATCTTTCTATTTGATTCCGTTCATAAATGGAGTATGGCACATCTGCAACTGATGAACACAGAACGCAAGATTATTGTGTCAGTAAAAAGCAACGGACCGTAACAGATAATTAGTACTATGTAAGAGAGGAGGGCATGATAGTAATTTGTGATGTTTCACACCTTTGCTCATCTGATTTACAAACAGCGAATAAATAAAGAGAAATAAGAGAATTGATTAGAAAAAATACTATTTCTGACGATTATATTGCCTGATTCATATTCTGTTTTCCATGAAATCTTTAACTTCTATTCGCTGAGGATGCACAAAAAGGATGCATTTCCGGGGGCAGGGTCACAAAAGGCTATTGCAATGGTTTGCTCTTTATGTCTGATTGCACTATTTTTAGTGTGATCAGGTCAAAATTTACCATGGGTCGTTGGACCCCAATAAATGCATTTTCTGAGCACAGACTAAGAATCAAAAATAGGTTCATCTTTTCTGAATAGCCCGAAGGAATTGAAGGTTATATAACAAGAGTTTTAACATTGGGAAGTAATTTTAGAATTTCAATGCAGTTCTTTATATACGAAAGGGTAAAAAATAACATAAGAAATAGCTCTCAATACGTCAATAAGTGTCCACACGATGCAACAACAATATACATCGCGATAATGTTGATAAACACTACCATCAAGCCAGACTGCAAAATTATAAGGTTGAATGAGGTCACATTAGGGTTAAAGAATCCCAAAAGTGCAACCTCTTTCACCTATAAATTGCCTATCTGCTTAACAATACAAACATAGATGAAAAAAAATGCTGACTTTCATTTAAGACTTTTCACGAAGACATAACTAATTACATTTGTATGTGATTTAAAACAAGAAGTAATGTAGATCCCGTGTACCACATCCTTTATGGAATAATTTGAGACCTACGTGTCCTGGCGATACGTGTAAGCTCAATTTTTGTTTTCCAATGAAAATCAGTGTTCACTTAAGAGTTGATTTATGAATTAAAGTTAGTTATTTGTATATGGTCTTCAAGTATAAAAAAAGCTTTAAAAATGGATAAAAACGGTTTACATTTATTTAAGACTATTTAAGAAAAAACTAATTGAATTAGTGGAGTAAAATATAATTTTAAAACAAGAAGTAGTGCAAATTATTTTCTCAAAATGTTTGGAATTGCATTCGTTTACATCCCCTTACAGATACTCATGGGGACCACCTTCTTAATAGCGTGGTAAACAAACTCCAACAGTCCATTGCTTTATACAGACTAAAATATTTTTACGCTTTTATTCGTGGAAGGGAGCACTCCCAAAATTCGAAGCACCGTATTCTACAAACCCACGTATGAATATATTTGTATTACACTGACACTGAAGAAAACATTTGTTTCAAATCAAAGGTATTTTACTAACACTAGCTCTGCCCATGGAAAATCCACGGTCAAAACTATGGAAAAAATTGGAAGTTTATATTCTATTTGTCATATGTATAGTACATGAGTAGTTAAAAAATGCCAAGATGTTTAATGATGCATCAGGATAAAAAATTCTATTCCACAAAATAACAGGAGAGACCATCGTTGAAGAACTGTACCCTTTATAATACATTTGACACCTCTTCTACTTTGAGAGTCATTATCTTTTTTCTATCTTTAGGTCAAGAACTGATCACACTCCAGAGAGAGCTACATGTGGCTGACCATGAGAAAATATTGGTTCACGAAGGAATAATCCAACTTTCCCGAATGCTCATCCACGAAACTTGTTTATGATTATTAGAGTTGATATCCTTATAGGGAACTGATCTCTCTCTAAAATGAAGGATACATTGGCATCATTGGGCAGAGTTTGAGCCGTACATTTAAATCATTTGATCTAAATTGTGCATTATTAATCAACTTTGCTTCTATGTGATCATTGAATAAATTGGTTATGTACAATCTTGATGCCGTTGCATAATCTAGGCCGAAGGAATATGTTCCATCGCAGCATAACTCTTGCACTACGCTATAAATTGAATTCATACCGTGGCATTCCAGGTGGAGTAAATGGTTATCTTTGCTACCCACTTCTTTGATTATGTAAGCGCATAGATCAGATACTATTTCACTTGGGAATTTCTCCAGAACTTTTTCATCAACTAATGATAAATGAATCACTGTTTTTTGGGGTTAGAATAATTAGTGACGTATTATCACAAAGTGTTGCGCTCGAGAATTCCTCATCCCAAATTGAATTTTCAAATATTGTCTAATTCGAGACATCAGTCGATTCAAAATCGAAAGAGTAGCCTTCTGCAACGTGTTTCTCATCCCAAAGCTGAAGAAGAAATGCATCAGATTCTTGCTGGTCTTTCCTTGGGCGAATATTTTGAACAATTCTATACTGTTTGAATAGAGGCCAGAGGACATATTTTTATAACGTTTAAGATTCAATCATTGCGTTTTTCATATCTCATAGTACCAATAGTAATACTTGTCGGAAATCTCCATCAAGTAAAATTACATTCCCTCCAAAAGCCATGTCAACACTGGTAACATCTCAGGCATCGATCAATGGCACAGAAAACATGTACTGAAAACAATTGACGTTTCATCGATTATTAAACGGGTTAGATTTGAAGTTACGTAATCTGAAGTAGGGAGTTAGTTCTAAATACATACTGCAGTTATTGATACTGACCTTTTGAATAAACATTGTACTGTTTTCCCCCTTGAAAGTAAAATGGCGTCGATTCCAGTCCAGGCTGCACAAAAAACTGAATGATGCATTGTTCTTACATAGTAAAAAAGGACATTGAAAATGAAATTTTCATCTGAGACATCCGGAGCATGAGCATAGAAACAGCTTGGTTGTGTGGTATCATCAGAGCTGCGCGTTGGTTAATTGATCAATAAAAATATTTACTGGCATATACAAGTTAGATTAGTTGCGAATGATTGAAAAAAAAACAACTCGATTTGATCGGAGATAATGAACTTTGAGCAACTGTTTTAATTTCGCCACTTTCAGCCATTGAAAATGGCCGATTCAAATGTTGCCAATAACAATATGATAACACCTGATGCGTGATTAGCAGAAAGTAATCAAAATCAACCGATTTGATAACACATTTGAAGCAATTTTAGCAAAAAAAAAAGGGCCGCATAGCGTCAATTCAATCGATCATAGGCTATTACAGTTACTTCTCATAAAGTGAAACAAAAAAAAGATTTCAGGAAGGAACAAAGATCGGGGTCAGCCAAGCAAATCAAACAACAAATATCTCTTCATGATGAAACGTCGATAAACCGAATTTTAACACGATCTTTGACTTTAAACAGGAAATTTGTTGACGATGTTTGCCCCTTTTTAAAGAGATTGAAGCCAAAAAATAAACTTTGATTTAGCAAAACTGATTTCTAGCCATGTTCATGTCACTATAGCTGTTCCACTCTATCCAGTTATATTCTAAAAATAAGATATCTATATTTAACAATATTACATACCACAAAAAGTATGTTTAAAGAATAGATAAAATGATTTAACAATTTAATTTTTTGAAAGAAATAAAAATATTATTTATGTCCTTCTTCGTTTCAGTAATTTTTTTTCATTTATTTGAATTCGTTCACCGTTTTTTAAATGGAATAAACAGCTGCATTGAAATTTACAATCGGGACAACCTTTTCGAATTCACGTTTTTATGAGAATTCTGATATTCACTTTCTTTTACTTTCGTTCTCTCATTCTTTTCTTTCTTTCTTTCTTTCTTTCTTTCTTTCTTTCATTCTTTTTTTAAAATTTGTATCTGTTGCGTATTGGCCTAAGCTTGGCATTGTTTAAGCCTCGTATGTTTCTTCTACCCTCTTTTTTACACTTTTTTCTCTTTTTACCGAGACGATGGCTTATTCTATAATCAAATCGAGGGGTGAATGGTGTGTCACCAACGTAATCGATAGTGTAGTAATTATCAAAAGATAGTCAACGTCTCGGCATTGTCAAAGTAGCATTTCAAAATGTTACATCATTGAATTTATTGCTTGTTTCAAGCTTTAGCGTCTTGCAATATCACGTGAGCGCAAATGCCAGGTATTTTGACTTATAAAGAAACTACAGGGACAAAAAAGATCCACAAACATGAAAAATATGTTTGGCATATCATGATAATCGTCGGATGTATCCCATCTATACACACACACACACGTAAAGACACACAAACACACACACACATACATACACAAAAACACACCCACATATATATATATGCATGTATAAGTATGTGTGTGTGTGTGTGTGTATATATATATATATGTACGTATGTATACATGAGATAGATATATACGTGTAGTTATATCAGTAAATCCGTAGCCTGATGATGAAAATTCATTCCTTGTGCATAAAAATCTTTTATCAGCAACACGTTCCTTGTCCAACAAAGTCATTTTCTGGAGATCAGTTGTCACACGAGTTGAACATTATGTATTTCAGATCAAAATACAGCTAATTACCAAGTGTCAGGTAGTACATCTATTGATGCACTATATATATATATATATATATATATATATATATATATATATATATATATATATATATACATGTATATATATATATATGTGTGTATGTGTGTGTGTGTGCGTGTGTACGTGTGTGCACGTGTGTGTGCGTGTGTGTGTGTGAATAAATTAATTGTCTATACAATCTGATATCATCACAGTATTATGACATTCGGGAAAATTTATTTTACATGGTGCGCCTATGTGGCTTCAGGGCTTGAGCTGAACGCTATTTTTGGATATTTTCGTTTTCTAATATCATTTTTGGTGAAACCAAATAGGCATAAATTACATCCTGAATCTTGTACTACCCGTATATATATATATATATATATATATATATATATATATATATATATATATATATATATATATATATATATATATGTGTGTGTGTGTGTGTGTGTGTGTGTGTGTGTGTGTGTGTTTATGTGTATGTGTATGTGAATTCAGATGTATCTATTTAAATATGTTTGCTGCAAAAAAAGAGGTTGATGGAGGGGATGAGGACGTGTCATTATGTGATTAGCAATTCCATCAGATGACCTTCTTGAATTTGGATCGATTTGCTTTGGCTGCTCTAATATTTTGACCTTTCATTGCCTCAAGCTACCCATATTAATTGCACGTCTACATCTAGACACATGCACACACAAACACACATACATACATAAATATATTTGTGTGAGTGTGTGCACGCACAAGGCTGTGTTTTATCATTTTTTTTTTCTATTTATGGCAAGGCAATGAATTGAACGCAGATTTCTCTCTTAAATATATTATATATCCTCAAGCAAAATGTCTGCGAATTATTGCAGCCTCCAAGGCGTAAGACACACGTACCTCCCCATTAGTGTGTTACAGTTGGAGAGTATTTGAAGCAGCATACATCAACTTCGACGAAGTATTCCACAAAGAAAAATAGTCAAAATATAGATTCTATGATAAAATCATGTGATGGAACTACTTTCATTGTTATGGGATTTCCTTTTTGTTTCTGGTTTTTTGTTGCTTTTTTTCTCTTCAACTTGTAATGTTTTTGCTTCAACATTGAAGCTTATTTCATCCACTTTTTATCGAGTTTTATTTCTTACGTCCAACATAGATATTTTCTACAAAATAGTATTCAAATAAAAAGAATTCGTTGAAAATAATTCTATGAAAGAGCGGTTGAGAGGGAGAAGAGAGGATCATATTTTCTAAGTGAAAACGAAGAAAGCCAGACATCTGAAAGTGGAAACCATTTTGTTTGTTTGAAAAAATGTATGCTCACTGCTGTTTGTTAGAAAATATTAAGAACACTATACACAAAAAAGTAAAATAGTGAAGGATATATATATATATATATATATATATATATATATATATATATATATATATATGTATATATATATATATATATATATATATATATATATATATATATATATATATATATATGTATATATATATATATATATATACATATACATATATATATATATATATATATATATATACATATATATAATTTACTGTCCCATAATTATTTATTCGTCTGATTATCTATTTGTCTGTTTTTAAACAACAATATCGGAATTAGATCGACGACAATTGGCATATTAGACATGAATAGAACATGCGAAAGAAATTTTATGCGGCATTACGAATCTGTTTACCCCTCAAGCCTCATATAAACCGCACAAACACATCCGTTTTCTGGCCAACCTGTTTTTATCTTCTTGTACCATTTGAGTACACCATACTATATTCATCCACTGATAAACAATAGAATAATCCTTTTTTTTTCTATTAATCCAGGAATTGCATTGACTTATAACTTTCGATACTCAGTTTTTTATGATCAACTCTCAGAGTCCCCCCCCTTGGCCCTCTGCTGCCATGAACCAGCTGTATCCCCTTTTCAGAGGCCCTGGACATTGAGTTTATGATTTCGATTGATTAATTTTATTATCAAATTACTCAATTCACAGCACCTCTGTCTCAATTTTTACTCTTAACTACATAATGGTTTTGTAATTACTCACAATAATTACTTTCAAATGAGTGACATGTATTATGTCAAATCAAAACTAAATCTATTCGATATAGCAATATTGAATAGGTAAGGTCTCAGATGAAATTGATTCAAATTCCTGATATAAACCAATGTTTCTCAGCCTGGGTGATATTGGCCAGTGCTGGCCAATTTCAACTCTCTGCTGGGCGGTGAACATCTATGCTTAAAATTATAGGTATTCTGAAATTTTCATTGGTAGTATAGGATTTTGAGCACTAAAGTCTGCGAGTAACAATATAATTCAACAGTAACATTCTGTATTAATAATTTACCAAGCAGCACGGTGATATCACACATTATGCAACGCCACGTCTACGTTAGCAGTATCTCATCAGACACAGGGATTGTATTGATGATATCGAAAACGGCGCCCATGTGCCAAACATTCGAAGTTACTATTTTGTAGTACTTTCATTGAATAACCGGCTAGTGTTGTTCATATTTATTGCTTTTTAAGGGTTGAAGATATTTTGGTAACTTTTTTGCGTATTGTCTATTCGGGTGGGCTGAGTAAATTGTCTATATGAAAGTGGGTGGTGACGCTAGAAAGGATGAGAACCTTTGATAAAGATAAACCCTAATAATCTGAACTAACATACAAAAGATACGGTTCTGTAGCGAATACGTTATTACACGCCCTTTGAGCTATTCATTCCCTTGAATCGCACTTTTCAATAGCTTTATCCTTGACAGGGGCAAGAACGATGTACTTCCCACCTGGCTTCAACATCTGAAACGATAGATGAAAAAGATTGTTGGAGATGTAAGTCTTTTTAGATATATCGTGTTTTTATCTACATTTTCCCGTCGCTGGCCTCTGGTTCCTTAATAGCATCCTTTTACTCAGTAAAGCCAGACATATAATTCAGATCGGATTTCAAAGAAGCCAAAAATATGCATGATGAGAAGATAAAAAACTATATTTCACAAAAAGGATCTTAAGAAAATATTATTCAAAGTCTATACGCTGATGCTGTCTTTGTTGTAAGTGATAAAAAAAGAAGTACGCCTTCCGAAGCGTTCAACAAATATCTGAAATTAAACGAATGATAAAGAACAGAATCCTTGCACTAAATAACCAGTGGTATCAGCGGATGTTGCCCAAGTGTTGATGGATCGGCTGAGAGATTGTATTGAAAATAAAATAATAATCAGCCTGTACTACAAGATATTAGCAATGTATTCAAACAATATTTTCATATTCAGTCTTTACACATTTATTCCTCTCCCGAAACAAGTCCTCAAATTTCTTTAAAAAATATCTCAATTCACAAAAAAAAAAAAAAAAAATAACGACTGATTCATTGAAACAATACTAGTGTTTCGTCTTAATGCTATAGATTCTTGATTGTACACTGTTGCCTACATGCTGGTAGTCAGAAAATGAGAGATAAGGTTGATATACAGGGTGTTATTAAAATTGAAATGATTAAAGTGTTAGTAAATTCAATTGGAGTGTGAATGTAATCATACTTGAAAATTTTATATTTTCTTATTATTAATTCTAGTACTGTTTGAGGTTTTGATGTGTTATTTCAAGACAGTGTAAACGTACATTAATATAAAGAACTAAGATATATATATTCTTATTTTTTGTTTTCATTCTTTCAAGATTTTTTCATCGATACATATATACATACTTTCACCTCATGGTTGTGAACGATGTTACATCTCTTCTTCAGTTATTGCTTCACTTCGACAATCAATTCATATGCCCTCTAGATTTTTATGGAAGAAAACAAATTACCTCTTCAAAGATTTTCTACAAAAGTCAAAATTTCTCGAATTTATCTTTTTTTTTAATTAATAATACAACGCCCAGAATTTATTGTTTACTCCGACCTCCTTTAGTTGTAAAATATGAAAGATTCTTGATATAAATTGGACCAGACATCCTTCAAGCAAATTGCAAAATGGTGAATCGTTGAAACTTGACTTATTTCTGTGAAAAGTGAAAACGTAGAACTAGTCTTGAAATGTGTTTTCTAGAAGTTGAGTGTACATATAAGTATGTGTGTAAATCCTGCTATGTTTTTCAATATACACACACATACACACACACAGATACACATATATGCGTGTGTCTGTGTGTGTGTGTCTGTATATGTACACATATATATACATAAGTAAGGACCTTTTCAATGGTTTATTACAGATTGTACATTCTGTTTAAGTTTGAAAAAAATTTTATATGAACTTTCTCATAATACAACCACTTTATGTTTTCTATCTAATACATATACAGACATTGTTGGCATATATATATATATACATATATATATATATATATATACATAGAGAGAGAGATAGCTCGATATATATATATATATATATATATATATATATATATATATATATATATAGATAGATAGATAGATAGATAGAGAGAGAGATAGCTCGATATATATATATAAATATATATATATATATATATATATATATATATATATATATATATAGGTAGATAGATAGATAGATAGATAGATATGCGGGTATCAATGCAGCACACAACTGTTTTAGACAACAGGTTTATTGATTTACTGTCGTAAAAGTCTTCCCCCCTCTTTCTGTTGCATACACATGCACATACACATAAAATTGTACACATTCATGAATCCGTATATAAGTCACAGCAGTTGCATCTGTTCTTGCTTATACTAATTCGTCTTCAACCTTTGACCCGTACATGGGTGCAAATGAAGTGTTCATTTTACCAAAATGTGTTCACTCTTCCAGCTTGAATCTTCTTTCACAAAAAAAATTCAAGATGCCAGAAGCCAAGCCTGACACCCACAACACAAACTGTCTCATCTACATACACCTTTCCTTCAATATGTAATTTTTTCGAACCACGCATTGTCTAGTAAAGTTATGTCATTACATATTTCCTATGAATACAATAGAACTTTCAGTCAACCCACGGCCTCTACTAAAACATTTTTGTGCATTTTTTGATATTTTTCCTTCTTTAACTGAATTCATTGTCTACCTAACAAAGTTAAACCTAGATTTGTATATCCGGTCACGTATTTCTGTATGTTCGTCAGTCTGCTGATCAACATGATACCTCCGACAGTACTAAATGGATTTAGATGACGTTTCATGGAACAGTGGACTATTAAGTAAGAAAGAGGTTCAGGAATTTGGGGACAGGTCCAGAGATACTTGGATCGAGAGATATTTTCCGTGATGTACATTTTTATGACTGTCTACATGATATCCCTGCCATAGTTATCAGTACAAACCACATACTATCGCCAAATTTCTTAGTCTGTCAACAAGAAATCTCCATAAATGATCAGCGAATTTCAATCTGATTTCGTGGGAGGTTGGACAATACGCTATAGAGAATCAATTAATTAATTTTAGAGCTTATCTATTGAACAATAACCTTCCTTGTGTCGTAGGAACATTTCTTAAACACATCAAAATAATCTCAAAGACTTTCAATATTTTGATGAATGGTAGGCAATAGGCTGCAAAAGATGTGATTGAATTTTGGGCTGGATCGATTCACAATTACCCACTTCCCCTGACGACGGCATTGGCAGAGGTAAGTTCACTCTAGGCGCTTTTTAGCTATTTTATGAACTCTGCATTTATTTTTCTTCCAATTTCTGCATCAACTTGTCCCTGTCGAACAGCCCCCAAAACCCAACTGAACATAATTTATAACAAACTGGTGACATTTCATTCGATAAGAAACAGTAGGCGGAATGTTTTAAGAGATAAGGGCAATTCATCATACATATGGTAACGTTATGTCGTCTATATCACATGTACACACTGTGTTAGAACAACATTTGGTATATAAAAACAGGCAGTTTTTACTTTCTTTTTTGAGAATAAAATTTGACTTATCTTCGAGCATGAACGGTAGATATTTTTTTCGCGACAAAGAAAAAATTAGCATTATTTCTCTTTTCTGTTCATAAGAAACAAATATTAGGTGAATGCATGTTTCATTAAAGAGTCAATCAGGATAAATCAGATTTTCTGTTTCATGTCACTTCCAAAAGCTTTTAATGTGATTTGATGCATTTTCTCTATGACTCTGCTTTAGGGCCACCGTTACATTTCGTGTAGACAGCCCTTCATGTCCCCCAAATTCTTTCAACATATTTTCTTCCGGTTGCTAGGTTTATAAATCAGTTGCTCCCGTGTCCTCTGATAGATAAAAAAATGATTTTGATTCAATTTCTCGGACAATCCGTCACAAGGTTAAAGGGCTCCAACTCCCCAGACAATTTGAGATGTAGATTAATGCTTTTCTCAAAGTTAACCAATTCCATTATCCTGCTGCTAACGGTTTGGCCGCTTGCTCTTCCTGAGCGCTGAAACATTGTTGTTCCAAATCATTTCATACTTTCCCCAGTATTTAAATTCTTGTAAGTGAGAAATTTATCATGCATCTGTCGATGCAGGCCTTTTCGTAATATCGTTTAGGCCATGTTGTTAACATTCCAAATTTAAAAAAATATGCAATGGAGATATTTTTTTTAATGCATAGGTGACTGGAATTGTATGGGATGGAATCGGGTGAGTTGTTGCTCTATACGCTACAGGCTATAAACAGGTGTTGCGCGCGGGTAACGATATAATCAGACCTATTGACGAGACAACTTGTGCCTGATGCATTGTTCGACGCAGACGTGACTTACTTAGATCATTAGTGCGATAGGAGCGAGTGTGCTTAGCGGTGTAAGACTCATTTGTTGATAGATCACAGAGGCCCAGATTAGACGTATCAACGCTGCAAGCACATTGCTCTGCAACGATTTTAATCTTTGTGAGGCTTTAATACGATTTTATGTTGATTAGATTCAAAGGTTAGCAGAACTCGTGTGCTTGTGTCGTGAAAAGAAGGAAAAACGTGAAAAAATCAAAAATTCTTCTGATAATATATGATATCAGCCTAGTATGGCACAAGGTGAAATGGGAGGGAGATGGATGGGGATGATGATAGGAAGATTGTTTAGCCAAACTTTTTTTTTCGATAGAGCATATCTGTCTTGGAAATCAGTATTCGAAATTTTAGATTTTATCTCGGCTCAAAGACATTTGCCATCGTTTTGAAATACGAAGCTCAAATTCTATGTAAGTCAGGATCAAATTCTATTTAAGCTTATCCAATTTAAAAGGTTAATAGGACAGCCAGTTGGGAATTGATCTGATTCAACATGCAACTTGTCTCCGATTTTTATTATTACTCTGCAGCAGACGCATTCCTAATTGACTATCTTTTAGTTCTAACTGATGTAATCATTCTAATATTTGTATATATCTATATCTAGATCTATCTATATATATATATATATATAATTATATATATATATACATGTATACAAGTTTGTATATATATATATATATATATATATATATATATATATATATATATATATATATATATATAAGTTAATTGCAATTGTAGGTATTCCCCCTCTCTGTATCTCTGTATATCTATCTCCCTCTCTCCCCCTCTCTATCTATGGAGGTGCGTTAGTGAGTTCACAGCCTGACACGCTGTAATCAGTTGAATTTTTATCGGAGATTTCTACTGTAAAGCAATCAGTATATGTGATTGATATTTATTATTGAATTGCGTGCATTCGCGAAGAAAGAGATTATGCTTAGAAAGTAATGTATAAGTTGTAATATGAATGCTTTTTCTTGATCAGGCCACGGATATAATAAGGTGCCCATCTATCTGTTTTTTTTATTAGTGATTTCAGAATTGCATCCGTAGGAAAAAAACATAAGTGATCCGAAAGCAATGAATTCACAACCGAATAGAGTAAAAGCTCGGTAGAAAAAGCGATTAATGTTTTTTTTTTTATTTTATCTAATAGAAATCTGAACCACATGGCCAACTTGTGTCGAATCACGGAAAAAAAAACTTTTTCTGGACTTGACAGTGTATAAGATCCCTAATTTTTTTTAATGACTCAAACGGTAAACGTAATCTTTGATGCCTAACGCCATTTTGTTCAGAACTTGAAAAGGAGAGAGAGTGAAAAATGGATGATGAGTGATAAAAATTCAGGAAAATTAGTTTTTAGGAAACTGCCGTCCAAACATGGAATTGACTTTGTTTTCCTACCGTAAGATGAACAACAAGAAAAATTTAGAGGAATGAAAATTAAGATTCCCCTACTGTCATTTGAAATCAGGGTGATTGATAGCCAGCTCTCTGACCGATTGAACTAAACGTATGTGTCTTAACAATCTCTGACTATTCATCTTGAAGGGATTATTCATTAATTATTCATCTTCAGTCAGGATAGAAGTTGGAATTAGGGTTTGATCCTGAAGCAGTCAAGCTCAGCAAAGAGAACAAGCAAAAAAAGAGAGATGGAAGAAATACGAAAAAAAAAGCGAATAATATTTGCTGAATAGGAAATAATTGCATGGATTGAGACAAGAAGAAAGGCAAATAGAAAAGCGAGACTATTGTTGAGCACTCAGAGGAGATCAAACAAGGAAATGGTATTGCAAACAATTGCTCTATGGCCGGAACCCCGTGTATTCATTCCCCATATTTAGCCTACAATCTAAGTTATAGATATGGTGCCAACAGTAATCAATCAAACCAACGGTCTTTTAAAAAATGTGTTAATTCTAACCAAATCAGCGTAATTCGAACAAAACCATGGATGTCACACTGTTTGCATCCCTAACAAGTCACGTACGCAACATGGCAGGCAACGTCCACAAGTCTGACACAGGGCTTAAACTGTGAGCACTCAGTACTGAGAATACTTTTACCTGGTAAAAGACTATAAGATCAGCTCGCTGAATATTCAAAGGATGGAGCTGCATTGAATCCGCCTGAATAGTATCCACATGTCTCTAAATGATGAAAAAATAGTACCTCTGGGGCAATGGCGACTCACTTTTATTGATAAACACAATGTGAATCTTAATTCTGTCGGGGAAAATTGCATCACACCTTTAAAAGCAATAATTTCACAAAGGTTCATAGTTCATTGAATAAATTACATAGTTATTGTTTGCGGTTTGAAACTGTGTAATGAACGTATAATATTAATTTGTTTCAAGTCCATTATTAAATGCAAAATTGTGGAAATCTCTGGGGTTTTTTATGGGTTTGAAAAGAACGGTCAATAGAGAGATACATAGTTTTGCTGCTGTATATATCAGAACGAGGCACAAATACTTGTTTCCAAGGCATAATTTCCATGACCGTATTTGCGTTCATAATCATGATATATTTAACGGAATATTAACCCAACTGAAGTGCTTCTGGCAATATTCCTAAATACCGAATTCATACTATTCTTAGTGAAATCTGCAGGGCAACGTCTCCTGCCTTCAAGCCAAATGAAATAATATCTTGAATTTGAAATGAATGCCTTCCAGTGATAAATTCAGCATAATAAATCAGGTTATGAAAATGATCAGCAAAGATAAATGCTCAAATTCAATAATCGGATTTCCATGTGAAAATCATAAAAATTAAAGTTAAAGCTGAAGAACGTTTGCTGTCGGTAATTGAAAATGGAATAATTAATGTTTCTAATTATGAATACATTATTCGCCTTTCACTCCTGAGTTGAATTTTTTCTTTTATTTCTGATAAATTCATGAAATATTACTTTCTGAGAGAGAACAACTTATGTATGGATTTCATTACGTACTATATATATATATATATATATATATATATATATATGATCGAGTAACAGATTCGCTACACAAGCACATTTATATCTTAACCTTGAGCTTTTTTAGGCCAGTGATTCTGTTTATTTTTTATATCTAGTCAAGAAATTGGAGAAGGGGGATTTCTCTATTTGGGGGTGGGGGTATATTCTGTTTATACATATTTAACAGTTGGTCATCACTTGTTACATGATATATTGTGCTTGTTGGTAATTACAAATCATAAATTAGCTCGATATAATTTAGACATTTTCTTTATCAGCATGTTGTTAAAACATCAACTTTATGCAGTATGTTTTCCTCTGAAATTATTCATTCTCGAATCTGTTTCTCAGTTTTATGGTTCATTTTTACATGACCTTAGTTCTTAGTTTAATTATTCTCGGTTAGGTCTATCCTAAACAGGGATCTAAAATCAATCGAATCATTCGGCAGAAGAAGCCCAAACAGGACAGAAATATAAACGTGTTTGTCCAGCAAATCCTTAATTTCCTCATATTCTTCGCTCTACTCTAATTCAAATTAATGTTTAATGTCAAATATACCGAGCAATCAATAAAATGATTCCATCATGCATCGAGTGTTTTCATTATATCATATCATATTGTATTCCTGATCAGTATTGAAGATATATATGTGTGTATGTGTGTGTGAGTGTGTTCTAGAGGGTATTTTAACAGCTGTTGAACCATTAACAGTGGGGTATGTGAGCAGACTAGAATTCCAGCCCTCAAAATGGTTTATCAAGGTAGTGCACATAGGAGTAGGTCCCCTTGGCTGTATGTTTTACCGGGATGTCATTTGCCTGATTTAGCTATGGGTGTTTACTGACCCTTTATCAAAATATCTTGGCAGTAAAGCAGACTGATTGAACCACAAGATGTAAGCATTCCCTAGTTGATAGAAAACTGTCAGTAAAGTTCTACTGTCCTTTTGAAAGAAAATAGAGACAGTACGGCTGACTGAAGACACTCTGACAGAAGCAGATATGTGCTGACTGTAGTAGTCCACTACCCCCTAAGAGGAGTGACCCGGCATTATAGCAGCCTGTTCACATTGGAGTCCAGGTCCGAGTCACACCTACATGAAATAAGCTTTTTACAGTGTGTCTAGATTTCTTCTCACGAATCCCATTCAAAGCAAATGACCGTTCTTCCTCTCAGGCAACCCCCTCCCTATGTGTGTATTTTTGGCTGAGTGGATTAATTATCAAGTCCTGGGGAACTTCATTCCCCCCATATCAAAGTCATACAACCCAACTCCCTGTTTCCATTCTGTTTCCCTATTTGTATTAAGGAGTTTTCAGTCTGATTCTCTCACAGGTTAACCATCAATTGTGAGTGTAGCAGGAAATGCAGCTTGAATAACCAAGATATAAACCATCCTCTGCCAACAGAACTTTTGTTCTGGCCATTTCTCTTGGAATGTTCTGAAACAAATTGACACATTTTAGAACTAAAACCACCACTGATAGATCAAAAACATACTGATAAAAAAGTGTCTGAAACATTCTCAGCACTTTATAACAACAGGCCATTAATTCCCAATGAGAGACAGAAAAAAGAATAATTCACCAACAGAAAATACCAAACAGACATGAAAAAAAATTGAAAAGAAATATAGTTTTGATAAACCCAAGTTTTTCCATTAAGTTCCTAGATAGTGATCCAAATATATCAAACCATTCGCTTGATGAAGCTGAAAAGGGCAGAAACAAACATGTTTGCGTAGCAAATCCATTATTTCACCATTCTTAAAACTCTACACCAAGTAAATGCTGAATGTATGGAGCACTTTATGAAATAGACACACCACACACAAAATAATCAATTACTTATTTTTACTCTTTTATATATATATATATATATATATATATATATATATATATATAAATGAATAAACATAAATACAAGGAGAGCATCTGTAAATAACGCAGTGGGCATAAAAGTTGATTAATTCGATAGATAAATGGATAGGCGTGTGTGCTTGTGCATGTTTGTGTATGTTTCAAATCCCGATGTATAACATTTGTGAATGAGAATTCAACCACAAATATATAATATCCCTCCCTCCACCTCTCTCTCTCTCTCTCTCTCTCTCTCTCTCTATCTATCTATCTCTCTGTCTCTGTCTCCATCAGAATATCTATCTACCCCTGTCAGTTAATATCCATAAATATATCTATCTTAATGCATATCTATCAAACTGTTTATGTATAACTGTGCCATTTACAAAAGTCATCGCACTATTCGCATTTCAGTTTTTTAATTCTTTTATATTTTTGTATAAATTTTATCCCTCCAAAGTAGCCGGATTGTCTTCCATAACCGAACGTCAACGAATATTTTGAAGGTCATGTGAAGAAATTTTAACTAGTATTCCCAGCGCATTTTCAAAGATGATTGTTCCTAAATAAAATGAGGTTAATCCTAATGTTGCTTACACAAAAATGTCAAATCACAGATTGTGCAAAAAAGATTCCGATAAACCTTCAGTTGATGTCACTCTTCAATCCACTGAAGAAATAAATATCATATTTCTATTCATGACTTTTTCATGCAAAAAAAATTAGCAGTAAGTTTCTTTCATAAGCAATCAGTCAAAATATTTGGAATTCAAACGTATAGGATCCGTGAATGCAAGAAAAGATGAATGATTGAATTTTTATGGAATATGTGGTATATGGTTAGATGAATGGTTTGAATATGATAGGTTACATGGGTTAGGGTTACATAAATGATTTGATTTACACTGGTCAAGTGGTATATGGTTACATACATGGTTTCATTCTGATGGGATAGGTGATATAAGGTAAGAAAATGGTTTAATTTTGAAGGTTTAAGTGGTACATGGTTGGATAAACGGTTTCATTTTGTCAGGTTACATTGTATAGGGTTAGATGAATGGACTAATTTTGATGAGTTAAGTGGTATAGGCTCAGATCAGTAGTATAATTTTGAAGGGTTAAGTGTTACATGGTTTTTTGAATGGTTTAACTTTGATGGATTAGGTATTATTTGGTTAGATAAATGACAAATATTTGATTGGTAAGATGGTATATGGATAAATAAATGGTTCAATTTCAAATGATTTGGTGATATATGATTAGACAAATGGCTTTTGAAGGATTAGATGGTATTTAGTTTGATAAATGGTTTGATTTTGATGGGATGAGTGGTATATGGTTAGATAACTGGTTTAATTTTGATAGGGAAGGTGGTATAAGGCAAAAGAAATGGTTAAATTTGATGGGTTAGGGGAGATATGGTCAGATGATTGATCTAGTTTTGAATCGTTAAGTGGTATATACTATAATAAATGGTTTAATTTTGATAGGTTACGTTTTACATGAGTTGATGAATTGGTTGATTTTGATGACTCGGGTTACATATGGTTGAATAAATGGTTTAGATTTAATGGGTTAGGAGGTATACAATCAGATGAATGTTTCAGTTTTGATAGGTTAGTAGTACATGTTTAGATAAATGGTCTAATTTCAATAGGTTAGTGGTATATATGGTCAGATAAATGGTTCAATTATGACATACTAGGTTGTATATGATAAAGTAAATAGTTTTGGTGGTTTAGGTGGTATATGATTAGATATATGACTCAATTCTGATGGGATAGATGATATATGGTTGAATGAATGATTCAATTTCAATGGGATAGTTGGTATTTCATCAGCTAAATCCTTTGTTTTATGTGATACATGTTTGGGTGAATTTTTTTTTGATGGTTTAGGTGGAATATGGTCTGATAATTGGTCCAATTTTGATAGCCCACATGATGTATGTTTAGATAAATGGTTTAATTTTGATGGAATAAGTAGTACACGGTGTATGGTTAGATAAAAGGTTGGATTTTTGAAGGTAAGGTAGTGTATGGCTAGGAAAGTGATTTCATTTTCATGGGTTGAATGGTATATAATTAGATAAATGCTTCCATTTCAATGATATACTTGGTATATTGTTTGATAAACGGTTCAAGTTCCAGGGTTTAGGTTGTATATATGAGATAAAAGATTAGATTTTCACAGGTTAGTGGTGTATGGTTAGATATATAGTTCAATTTTTATGGGTCAGATGGAATGTGGTTAGATAAATGGATTGATTGTAGATGGTATAGGGTTAGATGAAAGGTTTAGTATTGATGGTTTAGGTGGTACATAGTGAGATATACGGTTTACTTTTAATCGGTTACACGGTATGTGGTTAAACAAATGTTTCTATTTTGATATTTTATGCTGCATGAGGTCAGATAAATAGTTTAATTTTGACAGGTCAAGTGCTTAGATAAACCTTTTTATTTTGATGGGTTAAGTGGTGAATGGTCAGGTTCAAGTTTTATGGGTTAGGTTGTATATAATTGAATGTATGTTTCAAAATTGATGGGTTATGTGTTAGGTAGTAAGATAAATGTTTCAATTTTGATAGGATAGGTGGTCTATTGTAAGATAAATGATTCATTTTGATGGATTATATGGTATATTGTTACATAAATGGTTCATATATGCCATCTGCCAAGTATTATATAGGTATTATATGGTTAGCTAAATGTATTAATTTCAATAGGACAGGTGATATATGGTTAGATGAATGGTCTAATCTTGGGCGGGTTTTTTCATGATAGATAGTTTAATTTGGATGCATTTTGGTCAGATGAATGGTTAATTTCAAAATGTTAGATGATGTATGGTTAGAAAAATGGTTTAATTTTGGTAAGTTAGGTGGTATATGTTTTGATGTATGGTTAATTTTAAGGGGTAAGTAGTACACGGTTAAATGAATCCCTCAATTCTAATGGGTTAGATGGTATATGGTTAGATAAATGGTTCAATTTTGATCGGATATATGGTATACATTTGATAAATGGTTTGATATTGATGGGTTAGGTGGTGTATGGTTAGATGAATGGTTCAATTTTGATGAGGTGATTGGTGTATTGTTAGCAGTTTTATTTTCGATGGTTTTGATGGTATATTGTTAGATAAATAGCTTAATTCCTATTGGTAGCATGATATATAGTAAGATAAAAGACTTCAATGTGATTTGTTAGGGAATGTATGTGTATATAAATGATTCAATTTTGATGGGTCAGGTGGTATATGGTCAGATAAATAGTTAAATTTTGACTGGTTATGCGCTATACGGTTCAGTGAATGGTTCAATTTTTGTGGGATAAGGAGTACATGGTAATTCTAATGGGTTATGGGGTTTATAGATAGATGAAAGACTTTGTTCTAACGGGATAGGTGGTATACGGTTAGATGAATGATTTTATTTTGATGTTAGGTCATACATGGTTCAATAAACAGTTTGATTTTGATGGATTAGGTGCTATATACTAAGACTAATGGTTACAGGTTATGTGGTATATAGTTAGTTGACTGGTTACATGGTAAACAGTTGGATAAATGGTTCGGTTTTGATGGGTTAGATGATATAAAGTTAGATAAATATTGATGATTCAGGTGGTATATTTTTAAATAAAAAAATCTCAATTTTGATGGGATATTGGATAGGGATACTACGGGGGTAGATAAGTGGTTCAATTTTGACAGGTTGAACGATATGTGGTTAGATAAATGCTTCAAATCTGATGGGATATATGGTTCATGGTTAAATGGCCCATGTTTGAGGGGCTATGTGCATATGGTTGGATGAACTTTTTCATTTTTGGGGTTGAAGTGGTATATGCTTAGATAAATGGTTCAGCTTTAATAGGTTACTTGATAAAGGGTTACATAAATGGTTTTATTTTGATTGGATAGTTAGTACATAGTTCAATAAATGGTTCTATTTTTAAGGGTTGGGTGGTACATGGTCAGGTGCATGTTTTGATTTTTACGGTTTAGTTGGAATATGGTAAGATAAATGGATCAACTTTGATGAGTTTGGTGGTTTTTGGTTAGATAAATAGTTTAAATTTGATGGGATGGATAGTATATGGTTTGATTTTGATGCATCAAGTAAGACATAATCTAAATGGCTTAACTTTGAAGGGATGGATGGTACATATTTAGATTTAGACTTTAATTTTCACAGGTATATGGTGGGATAAGTTGTTAAATTTTGACTGGTTCGGTTGTTTATTGCTGAATAAATGCTTTCATTTTGATTGGTCAAGTGGTAAATGGTTAGATATATGGTTTAATCTTGATGGGTAACATAGTATATAGTTTGATGAATTTCAATTTTGATGTGTTAGGTAGTATATGGCTGGCTAAATGGAATTTTGATTGGATAGTCGGTATATGGCTGGATGAATGGTTTAATTTTGATAGGTTAGGTGGTTTATAATTAGAGAAACAGTTTAATTATGATGGATAAGTGGTATTTGTTATATTAATTTTGATGGGTTAGGTGGTGTTTGCTCATATAAATGGTTTCATTTTGATGGGTTAGGTTGTGTATGGATGGATTACTCGTTCAATATTGAATGAATAGGTGGTATTTTGTTAGATGAATGGTTTAATTCTGATTGGATAGGTGGTACATGTTTAAATAAATGGTTCAATTTTGATGAGTTAAGAGGTATATGGTTAGATGAATAGTTTAATCATAGATCAGGTAGTATATAGTAAGATGAATGCTTCAATTTTGATGTGATAGTCGTTATATGGTTAGATGTATTGTTTGATTGGTTAGGTGGTATGTGGTTGCATCAATTTTATCGAATCAAACGGTATAGGGTTCAGAAAATGCATTGATTTTGATGGGATAATTAATGTGTGGTTGGATAAATGTTTTTTTATTGGTTAGGTGATACACGGTTAGATAAATGGTTCAATTTTCACAGGTTAGGTGGTATATGGTTTGATAATTGGTTTAATTTTTACTGAATGGATGGTATTTGGTCAGATAAATGATTTAATTTTGATGTGATTATTGGTATACATTTTGATATATGGTTTGATTTAAACAGGTTTGGTGGTACATGGTTAGATAAGTGGTTCAGTTTTGACTGGTTAGGTCGGTATGGTTTGATAAATGGTTTAATTTTGGTTAGGATTAGGTGAATGGTTTATTTCTAATGGGTTAAGAGCTGTTATGTTTGACCAAATTTCATTAGATATATTGTTTCACGAACAATCTCAAAACTTGAACAGCATCAAGCCTGATTGATACCAAGGTGGGTGAACGTATTGTAATACCAAGTACCGGCATCAACTCGGGAGGTATTTCCTACAGCTGAACCAAACTGAGCTCTCTTTTACTTTGGAAAGAGCAATTGGAAAGTGTATCTCGGACACACCAATCCATCCCTACTAAGCTCTCGGTCATGGCTACTAAAAAGCGTTCACTCATGGTCAATCTTGACCGGTACGGGACACTGATCCGATGATGCAGCCATTTGTTTGCATGGTAACAAAATAGGAAGTCACACATTGTTGTTGATTACACCAACGAGTCTGAATTTCTATTTTGCGCGAAAACTTGAAGTATAAGCTGATTTTTCTTTACTTGACATGTTTACTACATTGAAGCATTGGTGAAAAATGGAAATTTACTGCATCTTCTGTTTTTGCTATGTTGTCGTTTCTGTCGTCTATTCTCAGTTTTATGGCTATTTTTAATGCCTTTGTTTTTTTCAGTGGGGCGTAAATAACTTTAAAAGACAATAAAGACAATTTTCAACAAAAATCTTTGCCGTGTCTATAAACCAAACGAAGAACACCATCGAAGAAGTCAGTAAACGTATACTTGACACATTAAACACCAACCCAAGAACAATGCAAGACATGGAAAAACAATGGATAAATAGGAAATTGGTTGGGGAATATAGTACACGAAAAGAATTGCAGCTTCATACATATCAATATAAAAGATTTCTACCCAGCTGTTATTGGAAACCTCCTAAGTAAGGCATTTTCGCAGGCAAATAAACATACAACCACAGTAGAAAATGACATAGATATAATGCATCACTATAATCCGTAGTAATCCACAATAAAGAACAATGGATAAGAAATAGGAAATTTGCAATCTCATAGGCATATTAGTTTTACACAATCGATCGGTTGTAATCGACAAAGAAGAGATTGGAATGTACAAGAATTGCCAATTATTACTGTTCAGAAAGAACATCAAACCACAGACGGGATTAGAAAAAAAATGCACAAACTTTTTAAAATATGGGATTCAGCATAAACATAAATTAGATTTTCCTAGACATTATGCAACCACATAGAAAGGAAAATAATAACCTTATATATATATATATATATATATATATATATATATATATATATATATATATATATATATATATATATAGTTAATTAAGTTAAATAATACCAGAACATTCTTCCAATATTACAACATGGAAATCCGATGAAAACCAGATATAGATTCCCATAAATGACATTTAATAACACTGAATACAAAGATTGGGATTGAGGATAACAAAATCCCAATTATGAAATAGGATATAATAACAAAAACACATCCATATAAAAATATATCAAATATATGCCTACTATACTTGAAGGAAAAGTTAAGTATTGCATATTACAAAGAACTTGATAAATTACTCAATAAGAACATGAACTGATGTTTAACTGCAGACATGAAAACAAATACTCACTAAAATATGCAAAAAAAAATAAATCAATAAATAACTTTGACGTATATGATTTCCGATATTTCTGACTTTTTTTAACTTTTTGAAACCGTTATTTTCTCATTTTTTCTCATTTTTCATTATAATCTACTTATTACATATTTATTCTAATTGAAAGCTCTGTATTTGCAATATGTATGTATGTATGGAGAATAATTTTACTCCTTGAAAACGGTAGACATAATGCAATTAGGACAACGAAATACTTGAGTAAATAAAGTACTGAAATTCTAATCTACTATAATTATAATTCCATAAATCATCGATAAGATACATAACTTATTTGGCTTCCTAACATGAACATAATATATTCATCAAGTGTAAAATATACCTTATATAATCGATGTTCAAATGGATGATTTGTATTTTCATAATTGATCATGAATGACAACACAAAATTTTCATTGAAAACTGTGTGATCTTTGATTTATCACGGTATTTCCATTCATTAAAAAATAATTCACGACAATAGTTTGAGATATACATCTTATTTTATTCTCCTCATATATTATAATTATTATTATTATTATTATTATTATTATTATTATTATTATTATTATTATTATTATTATTATTATTCGCAGTTATCATCATTATTATTATCCTTTTCGATGTCTAGCAGTATCTATTGCTAATCATGTAATGGCTTAGCAATTAGGGCAGGCGACGATGTTATGACTTAGTGGGCACTGGCATTCTGTCCCCATTCAAATATACAGAATAGGCGGGAGTCAACACATGATTAATACGGGAAGCTATCCAAGAAATAATACATAGTTGTATAACAGACAGCATCTACATGAACAGTGCTTTGTGAAAAATATGGGTGATGCCAATGAGATCAGTTTTCAGTATTTCATAGATACTTGAGTTTCCTGGTATCTTGTTTTCTACCTGGTTTTCTACCTGAATATGTTTTGCTTAGTTTTTATGTTACCAAAGTAATGGATTTCACAGTACACGTAGATTGAACAACCACAGCCAACTGCTCAGACTCTTGTGTAGTCACTTCTGTTTGATCTTAATTTGTACTTAGACAGTTTTTCAGACTCCTTTACTGAATCTTTTTGTCTGATGAGAAGGTCATATCTATTAATAGGCATCCGTTTTCTATCTTTAATGATTATGTCTAGGGGGTTGACCGTGATGGTCTGATCAAAGTATACTGGGAAATCCAGTATTTTTTCGAAATTTTGTTCTCAGGTTCTGGATGGTGTGTGTGGTGCGCCATAGTGTTTACAAATTATCCGGTGGATGTATTGGGCCACTCCATTGTGACTAAGTCTGTATTTATAGGGGGTTAGAATAAAATTTTCAGATATGATGTGGTCGATAGTCTCAGTTACGCTATCACAGACCATCCAATTTGGAATTAACACCGTTTTTGATAACGTGCTAGATTCAGTTCTTAACACTGAACTTATTATCCACTGATGAGTTTGTGTATTATCTACATCAGCTTCCTGGGTGTAGTGTGGGTCTTGGCCACGCAGAGGTTCCACATCTCCAGAGTCCTTCCAACATTGATAGTCATTGTTGCCTGGCTGAATTTTTTTTGTTTTTCTTTTACATTATTTCTAAAATTAGTTGCAGCCTGTGTAGGGGTTCGTTGGAGAATGTCAGCCTGGTCTATTTTGTCTTAGAATGCCTTGGATTCCCTTCCAACTGATTGGAGACTTTTTGCTGTCTCATGGTTTTTCCTCAGCGTCAATATCTAATCGTCACTTGCCTACAGGTAAGCATGTAGGACAAAAGTTGTAGTTCTAACTGAGTCTTACTTCTATTGCTTTCTTTTGGGGGGAGTTTGAGCCGATCAGCGTCTGCTTTTGAATGGTGCATTCTTTTGTTGGTAAGAAGTTTCTTTGTTTTTGTGTCTGTTCAGTGTATGTCAGTTATGTTCCTGTTAATTATGTTAAAACTGTAATGTACTACAGGTATTGCCAATGTGTTGACGGCTTTGAAGAAAGTTCAATTTTTATGATAGCTCAAACCCTTCTGTAATATTTCTTTTTTTACTCTTTCAGGGGAAGATTCAATCACCTTCAATATTTCAAGGTATTCATGTAGATTGCTTTTGCACACATACTGAAGCCAAATTTCATTCATATATCATCACCAAATATCAACATTTTGCAGCACTCAACCCGCTTTGCTCAGGGTCGTCCTTTGAATAAAGTTAAAGACTATCTATTTGGTTTATTCTCTAAAAGTTTTATATCCTTGGGTAATGTTGTTGAGTTCATTTAAAAGACGAATGAGAAGAGTATCCCCTTTGGAGATTTCACAGTTAATGTCTATAACCCCAGAATCAGAGTTACCTTCATCGTTGCCAAGGGGAAGACTTCGGTGTTCCACAGTGTCATACTAGGTTTGAGGGAATCAATTATGACTTGTGCAATTTTATATATATATATACATTTTAGGGCTCTTCATGTCAAAGTATGGGGTACACTATCAAATGCTCCCTGATAATCTAACCAGGCTGTACTTAAATTACGACGATTCACTTGACTGACCTCAAGTGTCACTTTCTTGGTTGGAAGTTATTCTTTGCATCCATAAGAACCTGTTTTGCGGGTTTTTTGCTCTCAGGGAAGATATTGTTTTCGAGGTGGGAGTACATTCTATTCGATAGTATTGATGTGATCAGTTTATAGGTGTGTTTGACGTAAATGATGGGTCTTTAATTTCTTGTGTCTTTTGTTTCACAGTTCATCGATATCTGTTAAGATTACACAACCACGTTGGTGTTTCATGTCAGGCGTTCATTACGTTGGACGGGGATTTCACTTGAGCAGATGAGAGCGTGTTTAGTCAGACACTGGTGATTTCTATTTGCTTGCCCTCCACAGAGCATTGTGGACTTCTTTCTTGGTTATATCGCTCCATTTTTAGAAGGTTTCACCTGCCATTCTTTAATCTTCTCTCCCATGCCATTGTACGCATACGATGAACATTCTACTGTTGCTCCAAACGTCTTTTGGCCAGAATTTCTCTACATCTTCTATTGAAGGTGATTTTCTAATCTCCACTGGCTGTCTATCCATTTCTCTGTAGAATTTTCTGGATTCTGTATGAAGCACCAAGTTTGGCAGAAGAAATTTATAATTTCCTCAAATACTCTCACCCTTTGAGTTTTGACTTGTATCTTCTATCTAATTATTTTCTGGTTGGCAGTAGTTATTTTCATGTTCTTAGTTTGTATTTCCTCTTGACCTTTCTCCTTTTTCTGGTTCCAATGTTCACTCCTGTAGAAGGACCATCAACTGAAGATAATTCTCCCCCTAGGTAATGTATCTCCTCCTGTATGTTCCCTTTTACTCAGGTTGTATATTCCTTTTTGCCTTTATTTTTCATTTCATATCCGGTGGCATTTGTTGGTGTATACGCAGTAGCGTATATTATATTATCTAGACGTTATATTTATGATATTCATTTCCTCTAAATGGATTACAAGCAGTCTATGGTATGTTTTTATCATGGATCGATTCATATTGCTTTTTTAGATTTAAGGAAGCGATTTCCTGTCGTGGCGGCTTAGGTTTTTTAATTATACTTAATTCCTCATGTTCCCTACTGATGACTGTATCTTATGTATGGTTTTGTTTGCTGTTTTTTTTATTTTTTTTTTTATTAATTGCTTCTTGTTTAAAGTGGTACCTCGCTTTCAAGTCTCATGTCATTTGTGTTTAGCCTTATTTCTCCGACTGTCATTGTTTTATATATATATATATATATATATATATATATATATATATATATATATATATATATATATATATATATATATATAATTCAAGCTGGTTTAACTCTACTGGTTCAATGTTGTTAGTAGTTTTCTTTATTTCACCGATTTCCGCTGCTGTTAGTCGGTTATTTCTTAAGATGCCCTCATGGACGTTTGCTTGTTAAATAGCATCAATGTAGATGCAGGTATTTAACACACTCTTTTCCTCCGTTTAGGATGTGTCTGGGCTGTTGAGTTTTCTGATGGGTTGTTCAATGCTTTGTACATTGCAGTCACAACTATTTTATGATCAATGCGTGACCATTTCGTGCGTGTTGCATTATGACGCTTGCTGAATGGTGAATCAGACGGGCTACTGTTTGGGTCGTTCTGGTTCTGGGGACCTATCTGGGAACTGGGGGGGAGTTTATTTCGATAAAAGATTGGTCATCTGCGTGACGGCCAATGCAACAGTTTTTATTCTTTTGTCATCTTATGGAGGAGGTTGCATTCTACGTGGAACAATCACTAAGATAGTGGGACTAACCCTGTGTACCAGTGTGGATTGATTTGGACTCATAGCACCAGCAACGTTATTTTAGTGAGAGGATCGTAGGTAAGATAAACAAAGGTACTGAACCCTTCATAAACCCAAGGTTTATGCAATCTGGAATCCATGATTCACATTGAAATCAATACAGGATTTCACAACTGTTACAGGTCTGGGTATCTTTCTCCCTTATTCATTGTAAGTCTTCATTTAGTTAGAGTCTTCTTTGGGGAGTTTCATATAAGAAGGAATTTTTCTCCCCGGCAAGGGGTGTGCTGGGGGATTCCCACTTAAGCCTTTTGGTCTTTTTCCTCCACGATCTTCACCGTAGTCATTTTTTGTTCCTGGACTAATTCTGCTCCAACATTGTTGTGCTATTTAAGCAAATTCATTTAAAGTGTTGGATAAAATAGGTATTATCATGGGCGATTATATGGATCCTAAGAAATCACGTGTGCAACCAGGATCGACAGAGTACGAAATAGAGAGATAAACGTGACAAATTCAGAAATCACTGGCTCCACGACGCCTTCGATAGTGAAGTGTGGCAAATCCGGGTAAAGTTTATGTCCAACGACTGACATTAAGAGACTGACGATTATTATTATTATTATTATTATTATTATTATTATTATTATTATTATTATTATTATTATTATTATTACCTCCCATTTTTTTTCATTTTACTCTTCTTCTCCCTCACTTTTCTCATTCTATTTTCTAACATATTGTCCCTATACCACGATTATACTATTATAACATTGTATACCATACATATTAATAATCTTTTCATCGCATATTCTATATTTATAACTCATAATATCTTAAGATTTTTCAATAAAATTTATAAATGTGAAAAAGATTATCGTGTAATATGACATCGTACAAAAAATGATGTAAGTTAGGTAAATAACAGAGAGAACTCAATGTTGTCAATTTAAGCCCCCTAAATAAGTATGAATAGATTTTTTTAGATAATTAAAAGAGCGAAGCAAATACTGGCGTTGAACCCTAAACCCATTTAGCCAACGTGAAAAGTAAAAAACTAAAAACTTAAACAAAAACAGACAAAGAACAAACAGATAAAAAGAATTGTACGGAGAATGAAAGAGAAGAAGAGAAGAGAAATCCCAAAAGAGACCAGTGTCAGTCGTATAAACCGAAATTTAAATCCAATATCCAATTTCTTGAAAAATGTTATCGAAATAGAAACATATCAGGTGACTGTTGCAATCCATTCAACAGAAATGAATTATTTTTGGATCTATTTGATTGAACTATTTGATCTTCGATAATCCTTTTCGAAAGTATGGAGTGTTATGTATTTCCAACAAATACGACTAAACAAATGTAAATGCTTTTATGTATTTCTGTGTTTCCCAAACTATTCAACAGTTGTAAGTTCTTATGGAATATCCATTCAGTAAAAATGTTGTAAAATGAGGAAGCAGATTCATGAGTTTCCCAGGGGCTTTGGTGGAAAACACGACCAGCTTTAGCTAAAATTCAAACTCTATTTGTCTTTTGGTTTGCATTGCTGCTAACCCCTACACCACCACCTTTACTTTTATTCATTTATTTCTATATCTTCTTCAAATGTCTTCTAGAAATAAGTTCTGTATTCATCATCCAGTCCACTTCCAGACGAATATTCCATAACACCTGACTGACGGAAACATATTTTTTCATTTCAATATGGTTTCGCCTAGAGATTAACGATTCCACAAAGACTATATTGTCTTCTTGCAGATTGGTTCGCAACGATTTTGCAAAAAAGGACAAGCAGACTCTTGGTTGGAAACGGTTGCAATTTCGCTTGAGAACCGGAGACTTAGCGAGGAAATTGAATGAACAATAGAAAGTATTATGATTAAATACAAGTAACAGATCGAAAAAAACTGTAAAATAAGAGAAGTAATCTCAAAGTTGACTTGCATGCTGATTTGATCATTTTTTCTTTCGCTCAATCAGATCTGATATCTGAATTTCTTGTCGTGCGATGCCGACTCAAAGCCTGAATATCCCCGGCGTACGTTAAAATCGTGATATGAAGCGGAAGTTTCTCGGCAACATTCCCATGTAATGTGGGTATCAGCTACTTGGTACATTTGGACTAGATTAATAATCATAAGAGACGGCTGACTCAATGTTTTCCGAACTTTACACCCTAAATAATCCATGTGTACTCTTGTAAACTAAACGTGTACAATGACAAGCCTACAAGTGTACGATATCAAGTGAGGATAATATTCACTACGGTAGGAATGCAAAGCAAGATAGTTTTTGCTTAAATTGCTACACAGCAATGAAATCAACGGATAATATTCACTAAGTTCACCTTTGCTCGCCGCAAAGACACAGATGCAAACGTTTCAGTGAGTATTCTCTCCCTTTTGCTTTGAATATAATATGACAAAATGCTATATTTCAATTCTTCAAAAAATTTCAATTTCTTTCTTTCATGGTCAAAGTTAGGATTGGGGTCAATATTATTGAAGAAAGTTACATTATCATTTTAGATACTAATTTTTTTAATGATTTTAATTTTTGAGGGTTGAGGTTAGGGTTGGGGTTTCTGTTGATCAAATGAGCGGAAAAGAGATGATAAATCACGTTAGTTATACTTACATAAAATGTCAGAGAGTATGTGCCCTCTTTACTCTTTAAGTAATGCCATAAATAGAAACTCATGTCAACCTTAGAGAGAGAATCATTATGTACGATGTTTCATCGATACAGCAGGAGAGCGATATTAAAATAACATGGTAAATAACTGATGAATTCTCAATTCCACCATACTGGATTATGTGTAAAACATAAAACCTTTTGAAATCTTGCATGAGTTGTATCTAGAGATATTTGGAAATAAATGACAGAAATGAAATCAATTCCTTTACATCTTTATCATTTACGGCTGTAAATCTTCCTACAATACACACACACACACACACAAACACACACACACACACACACACACTCATATATATATATATATATATATATATATATATATATATATATATATATATATATATATATATATATATATATATATATATATATGTATTTAAGAAAAATAACACCTGCCATATTCCTGCCTTAAATTGCTAGAAGGAGAGGAACTAAAGCAAGCAAAAATCATCCTCTTAAAACACTCTGTTCATCAACTTAATTTCCAGATTACATTACTTTTTTCCATTTAAGCAATGCCAGCTAATTATACGTCCTAATTATAAGTTCCTGCGTCACTAATTAGGTTCTTAATTCATTAATTGAATTTCACGATGGTATGTTAATTTCATCTTCTCCTTCTACCTCTGCTTCGGACACAGTAGTGCCTTGGTTTTCAGCACTTAGTTTTTACTAGTACGTTGTCTTAATACTCACATATTTGGACTTCATACAATTTGGCTTGTTAGTCTTAACGCACTTATGCAAAACATGCTAAATAATAGATATTAGGCGAAAATGGATCGTTGTCATATTGGCGATTCGGTATCCAGTTTGTCTCTATTCACTCCAAATGCATTCCTTTATCATTTGGTATCAAAACAATTAAGGTACAAAAATTCCAGTTTCATACTCAACTGCTTCGTATTTTCTTAACTGACGGTGAAGACATGCATATCTAATATAAGTGATAGATACAATCCTTTGATTAAGGAAATATCTCAAGTGTCGATTGACACCAGAAGAAATGAGATCAAAGCTGATTAACCGATTTGATACTAAAATATTTAAAATGTGAATTCTAAGAATACTCAAATCCAGTCAAATGCTTTTTTTATAATTTACGAAGGCCGAACCTCGTGGCTCGTCGTATTCTAATCACTTTCCAATTAGTTGGTTTATTTGTTGGGCTATTTTTAAATAGCCACTTATGAAGCCTGCCTTTCTGCATGGTTTATTTTTATCAGAGTACCTTTTAATCTGTTTATGTGTACTTATGTGAATATCTTTAACATGTTCAGTCATAGTAATACCACCATTTGCCGAGGTTTCAATTGTCTGCCTTCTCGTGGATTAAGATCACTATTTCTTGACAGAAGTAGTTTTCGTATGCACTGTGCGATTAGCTGTGCTAGTCTTGTGTGAATGATCTCTCAGGCATCTTCTAGAATGTCTACTGTTGTGCAATCCGCACCTGGAGCTTTTCCAAGTTACATATTTTGTAGTGGAACCACGACTTCTTTTTCTGGTATGTCCGCAACATCGCAGGTATTTAATGGATTATCAGTCTGTGCTATTTTCTCTTTCTTTTTTTTTAAGCGTACGTATTCTCACGGTTTGTTTCAATTATTCTTAACAGCTTATCTCTGTGTTTGATAATTTTGACATCACTTATTTGCCGGTATTATCTGCAGTTCAGGCGTTTTTCTATAGAATTAAAGCACAAACACATATGAACATATATAAAGAGATACTTAGATAGTACCTCACAAAGGTCAAAATTAAGCCATTCGAATATATGAATATAGTATATAACTCTCAGCAAACTAACGCAAAAGGCGTACGTCACAAATTTATACAAAGTCAGCATATATCAATTTCATGATACAATGTTAACATTGACTGAAATGGCAAATTCTCGATTTATTGTCATGCAGGTGATACTCGTTTCGTAAAACTTCTAAGCGTTCTCTGTATCATTCTAAAATGGTTGCCGGCGGTAAAGAAAGCATTCTACGCAAGCGAAACATCAGTAAGCAACTGTAATCACGCGAGATCAGACAAGCCAAGAGGGAACGAAGCGAAAATGACAAATTTTCTGGCTGCTGGCGTCTCATTCCGAGATGAATTAACCCCGATAACCCCCGCAAATACAGGCTTCCCAGCGCAACAGCGATTTTCTAAGGGCCCTGTCACTTATGACTATAGTCACGAAGAACCCCGGCGGCTATTAGAGGCCTGCCAACAGAATTGCTCTCCCTTCATCTGCGACTTGATAACAATATATGACTCCATTGTTGTACTGTTTTCAAATCATGAACCATTTCTACATGAAGACCAAGTCGAATCTGATTCCTATTTATCAGTGTAAAGACTGCGAGGTAAATACAGTGCATTCGATTTAAAGATATATTTAATAGATTTGACAGCTGCATTGAAATATAATGGTCAAATGTATTTCAAGGGACACGCTTGCTCAGTTCATAGAGACAATATTGCAAAGTTGTTATGTCCTCACCGAGATGTCATGCTTCTTCAATAATTTCAATACATTTTGCTTATGATTTTCCTTTAGTCTAACGAATTGTAGTGTTTATCCTCTTGAAACTCATTAGATTTGGTTGGTATTAGGAAGTGCAGGTGCTCAAACGGTTTTTGGTGCGGAGGATTGAATCGGCAAATCGACTTGAAACTCTGTTTATTCTGAACTGATCCACGCACCTTCCCCCGGAAAGAATGCACATCCGCCATTTATGGGTAATTAACAAGGCAATTCAGATTTTGTGCTCTGTGAAGCAACCCATCTTTGGCACTGGACCTGCGCTTAGACCCCGTTGAAAACTGCAGTTGCTACAATCAACGAGTGGGTCAAAATTGACGTTTGAGAATTGAGGCACAATCGATGATTCGTGTGCCATGCGAAAATAATACATATTCCCAACTTTTTGCAAAATTTACACACAAACATATACACACACATACATATCAATATATATATATATATATATATATATATATATATATATATATATATATATATATATATATAGTCCAGAGAGTTTTACATCTTTAATCACTAAACTTTAAAAAAAATTGATACATTTCTTGTGTCACTTCAGTCACCCATTTCCTAATTTATGTCAATGCAATTTTTGTAAATTTCAAAAGTGTGTTTCCCTTTGTTTCTCTTATACTTTGTTATCATCGTGCAATCTATAAGCTGTCTCTTGATGGGATCATCAAATACTCACCATGTAACCGTTTCGGGGATTTTAAAAATGAAGCAATTATATTAACCTGGCACTCGAGAAGTGTTAAAAAATGCCACCTGCCTTTAAATATAGTTTTTGCCATACATGTAATTTGTCATTTTACATATGGTTTTACGTGTATTGTATATTGATATTTTTGTACACGTGTTTATTTTTGAAACGAAGCTTGCTTACGTAGGTTACCCTAAAAATATATTCGACGATGAGGGATCGAACGGTATAACAACAAACATGACTCGCACTTCGTATCATTTTTATTGATGTTCATCCGTGTGAATCAGCCAGAAAAAATGTGCATCTTGCAACCTTACTCAATTACTGCATAGATATTTACACTCATATCATATATCCATATGCATATTTTGTGCAAACATATACATACACCTGTGGAATTGTAAACTCTATACCTGCTTATCACACAGTTTTCGTTTGCTATAAGATTTGCAGAGACTTAAGCCTCTTAGAAACATTTAAGCGATGAATAAATGTCTTAATAATATTAGAGTCTCATATTCTTTTAGCCTTCCTTTCTCCCCTTCTCTCACTGTGTTTAGTGTTATTTGAATTGAGAGGGTTTTTCTTTATATATTTTAGTATCACATCAGTTTCTCGGTTTTGTTAATCCGTTGAATTTCGATTTTGTTAGTTCTTGAGTTGTATCTGTTGACTTTTCGGGTTTCTTTATCAAAGATGGTATCTATTATTTATATCAGATTTTCGCGTCTCGGCTGCCAGTTAAGAAAATACGAGACGGTTGGGTATAAAGCTGAAACCCTTATATTTCAGTTCTTTGATACAAGCAAGTTTATGACAAAAACGACATACGTATGGAAATACAGTATGAAATTCTTGGGTTTGAATAAGAAAAAAAGACACAAAGTAGAATGAAGCATCTGTGTCTTGAGAAACAGCTTATAGTGGAGTATACAGCGGGTGACAAAATTTTAGTTCCAGTTGCATAAATCAATTTAGTGATTTTTGCAAGTTTCAAGTCGAAACCAGCCTTTTTTTTTACATATGCGAGTCCATTGAATGGATCCTTTTACCCTAATCCCATAGCTTAGAGTACTCAATTAGCTGTCGAGTATATAGGCAAATTTATCGTAATGAAGACTTACTCTTCGTTCATACCAGGAATCAAACCCACTTGTGAAGCAGAGATGTTCCGATGAAAATTTATAATTAATTGGGATAGTTATTACTTTGAGACTATCAAATTTACGTGTCACAAATTGTGCGTCATTTTTTTAATTTTTTTGCTGCATAACAATTTTCTCAGTGCACGTAGAGATGGAATCATAATATCCATTTTAACACTCAGTCATGGGAGATTGAAATAATTACATAAACTATGATTTCTGCCCTGCTAAATTGGAATATTGCTCATTTGAGCAACTTTCGTTGCTTTGATAGAATGTTTCTTTTGGATTGGCCAACTCAAAATTTGAACCCAGGATTCCTTGGAAGATACATTATTTGAAACACTCAGGAGGGAACATCGATGTCGGTGAGTTTAGTTCGGGAGATTAATGGAATATTATCAGAAATTTAAGAAATAAACAATCGATATAATTTACAGATCAAATTAAATTTTGTTGTGGCTGCTTATGTTTACTTCACAGTAATATCCTTTGTGAGAGCATAAATCTTTCTACATCGTATCCCATCGCAAGATAACATGTCCAGTAAAACCATTGTAACGGTTTTATCAGCAACAACAAGAAAAGCTAATTTTCTCAGTTGTTTTGTTGTAGGTTTAAAGCAAAAAATGGCTCAAACGAAGATTATTATTATCAGTATCTAAACTGAAGACAATTGGCTAGAACTAAAAAGAAGAGTAGAATCCAGAAAAGCCCTCTAAATTTTCTTCACTGAGACCTTAAAAAAGTTTACCTAACAAGGAAGCATCAAAAAGTCCTTAGGTATTCTGTTACATGGAACCATGGCTTATTTGATTGAAACAATCAACCCTCACCCCCTGAACAGTCGGCTATATTATGATCAGTATCCCAAGCCCGTAATGCATTACTGTCGTGCCTACACGTTCCATCAGACACGCATTAACGTCCATTGGGAACGATATCCGAAACGATTCTTGGACCAATCTTGCGGAAAAAGCTTTATGCCGATGCTGAAAACCGTATAGAATGGCTGGCTGGTCGACCGTTGTTGTAGGCGATCAGAAAGCTCCTTCTTTCTTTCATCTCTATCACCTCAATCCCATCCCTGCTCTGACTACCTCAAACCTAGTTTTTAACGCTTTTTTAAAAACTTTTGATCATTGAAATGTTTAGCTCTATTTTCATGATCCTCTGTATGGCGCCAACCGTTTATTTTACGACATATAGAATTCTTAGGCGGTTACCAATTCAGGTAGTGACCAGGCTCAACGTTGCTGAACTTTGCTGATCTCAAGTGAACCGGTATGCTCAACGCTGTTTGACCGTAACATGGTACAATGTCCATCTTTTAGACCGAGCTGCATATCTACAGGAATCAGTCTTGTCTGAACACTCATTCGGCCATTATAACAACAAGATACTGGTCAAGAAGATTATAATGGGTTTCATCGAACAGCCAATGTAATCAGAACTCGATGTATTACCAAAAACACAAGCAGTTGCAAAAGCAATTGATCAGCTAAAGACTGTTGAATTGATAGAAATTGGTGGCTTACTACTTGGGATCTATACTTGGGATATTAGCTTCCTCTGCACGAAAAGCTTCATTAGCTCCTTGCTTATTGCTGGGAACAGGATTAACTTCCTCCTCAAGACTCCAAAGATGCAGTCATCATGAACATTTGAAAAATGGAATACACACACACACACACACACACACACACATTCACACACACACACACACACACACACACACACACATATATATATATATATATATATATATATATATATATATATATATATATATATATATATATATATATATATACCATGCGTAAAGTACTTACACACAAATAAATGTACATTGATATAAATATATAATCGTTAAGTATTCTTACATACTTTGTTATTCATCTCTATTTGGTCACAGATACACACACGTTTTATATATAAACTCCGTACACGCACTGACACACTCATAATGAATTATCACACGTAAATCTAACGTGAACCCTTGCATATATGCAACTGTAATAATATATGTACACACCTACACACACACACACTCACACACACACAAAGACACACACACACACACACACACGCTTGGCAGAGACACAGACAGGCAGACACAGACCTGCATAAATAAATACATGTATTATAAATGGATAGATGATTGCAAATTTGCATCTGTATGTAAATGGTGGTTTAGGCTTCGAATTGATTTGCTAGTTTGGTTTTTTTTTTCTGAAAATCCTGGTTTTGATTGCAGGCTTTTGCAGATGTAATAACTTGGTCTTTGATTGAAGGAAAATACAGCGAATATCAATAATGATAGCAACGAATTTTCAGATGGCTATTACCTTAGCTCATCAGGAAAATAAATAGGTTTTCCTCATAGAAATTAGGTCCAATTACGGATCTTGAAATTGTATTTAAGATAAATCAGGAATCGTGTGGATTACATCTTTACGTATAGACAGCACTACAGGATTTTAAGAGCTGTCATGATCTGGATTATCTATATATAAGAAAAGGAATTAAACTTACTTTAAATGAAGAGAAACACTAGATACTTACCAATCTCTCTCTTTCTCACAAACACACACACACGCACACGCACACAAACACACACACACACACACACGTACACTATATATCCATGTATATTATTTATTTAAAAATATATATCCTGACGTATGAATTTGCTTGTCAGTAATCGTGTTTGTAGGTACGCCTGACAGAGGTAAAGGCAACGTAATACAAATAAACTTGATATCAGTAACAGCAACAACAACGAGTAGGATCTGGCCCATTTATTTGATCAAATAAAGTATCATAAACCAGCTCTTCTTAAACAAGGGGTTTAGACGCCTCTAGGGTCGTGTAAAAATAGACTGTTTTTTGTTTGTTTGTTTGTTTTTTAGTTTTCAGAAATATCAAGTATAAATATGTAAATGGAATGTTTTTCTCTATACAAATATTTTTTCTTGTTGATGCTTATTGTGAAATTTCTAAATAAGATTCTGCATTTTTTTTCCTGGGGGAAGGTTTAATGTGTTTCTACATCCAGGTACAGAACGATTACAAGAAAAATCAAATATGGTTATCACCTATTGTTTTTATAGCCCGAAGTGAGGGATCACACAAACTTCCTCACGTCGTTTGCTGTAAACCTTTAATATCAATATCTGATGACTAATTACCTGCATTTATGTTCTTGTTTGATTTCAGGTTATTATTCTTCCTACCGGTAGAAACAAAAAAAAAACTTATTTATATTTTGTATGGGTCCAATCATTAAAACCACGGTTACCGTTTGATGAGGGTCAGTTGTTTTGGGTTTTTCTCCCTTTTAGCGGGGGTTGCTATTTACAATGAAACCAAAATTGGAAATTTACTTTCGCTCCATCGTGCAACTATCAAAAGTCATTTTCAAAAACACGAAGATTGATTAGGAAAAAAAATCAAAGATGGAAAATTGCTCGAAATGATTTATTTAACTTTGGAAGTAACCTAAATATTTCAAAGTCCTACTTTTGCATCAGAGTGAGGTAAGGGTTCAGGTCAGCATTGAAGTAAAAATATGAATAGAACTTCTTGAGATAAATTTGAAATATATCACCTTCCAAAACTGACTCTTCCCAAAACGAGTGATTGAAAGTAGCATCATTTACATTTTTTTCAATTTCCTCTCAACAGATCTGACATAGTTTCACACTTTTAGCGGTTAAACGAATGTTGAAAATTTCTATTCAGAATTTAGCTGCTAATATACTACATTCAGTATACAGCGTGGGTCAGGAGTAGAGAAAAAGCTCTCGGTGTGAATAATCCATTTGTTGTATAGTGTGGAAATATTTTCGTACAATAACCCGGTGTCGAATAATTGCAATGCAAGCAGAGAGAGACCTGTCTATTTTTTTTTCAAGGAAATATATACCAATCGCAAAAGCATAGGAAAAGTATTAGAAAGATAAACAAGCAATGAATTGGCACGATGGATATATATAAATATAAATTTGTTAGAGGACGAAAGAAAACACTTCATTTGTTTGGTTTAAAGGTTTTTTTTAAAACTCTGATGGAATGAATGAAAGAAGAGGAATGAATAAGAGAAAAAAAACTCTAATATAAAGAAAACCTATCAAGTAGAAGAAATTTGAAGAGACTGTAAAAAAATTGTTATTCTTGCCCAATGATAACAGATGAAGTCTTTTAATGGAATATCATTTTCAGATGGGAAAAGGAACAAATGAAAGAATTTCTATTAGAAATACCAAACCCAAGATGATCCTATATTGACTTTTTTGACCTCCACTTTACAAAATAAAAAAAAGGGGAACAAATATGAATCATCTCTTTGGAGGTTTAATCCTGATCTGCCAACTTTAACAATAGGATGATCATCGTTAACAATGGTTTAAAAAAAAAACCGATAGAATCGAAAGAGAAGGGAAAAAAATGAGTGGTAAAGAAGTTGTGACCTTAAATGGATATGCAGACTCCACTTATCATGTACTTGTCCTGGAATTAAGTTACCTTTGCATCCAAATTTGCATTGCCTATTGTGCAACCGTTTGGAAATCCATGAGACGTATAGTTAAAAAATATAAGAATATTTATCCACGAATAATATATATATATATATATATATATATATATATATATATATATACATATATATATATATATATATATATATATATATATATATATATATATATATATATTTATATATATATATATATATATATATATATATATATATATATATATATATATATATATATATATATATATATATATATATATAAACTTATCAAGAATAAAATATAGTATAATATCGATACATTCAACATTGAACATAAAATTGAGTTAGAGGAGAGCTAAAATATGCTGAAATGAGAATATTTATCCACGAATATATATATATATATATATATATATATATATATATATATATATATATATATATATATATATATATATATATATATATATATATATAGTGGGTCTACATGTATTCATACAAGTATGGAAAAATTAATTTTCTATACTGTACCTTATTCATACGTATTCTGCTAAGTTGAAATTTTGCCAAAACGATGGTACAACATAGGTAATGATACTTGTTAATCATCTAAGCATTTATGTTACAACACACACACACATACACACACAGAGGCACACACACACACACACACACACACACATATATATATATATATATATATATATATATATATATATATATATATATATATATATATATATATATATATATATACATGCTAAAACCCCAGGGTGCAATTCAATAAAAAATCAAATTTAACTTTAAATGTCAAGTTGAATCAGAGTAAAGCTAGAGATATAGCAGAATGAGGATTTGCTGAACAATACGTTTATGTTTCTGTCCCATCTGGGCTTTTTGAGGAGAATGATAAATACCAAGACCCGGCAGAAGCATAAACGTGTTTGCGTAGAGAATCCCCATTCTACTACTCACACTCACACATACAAATATATATATATATATATACATATATATATATATATATATATATATATATATATATATATATATATATATATATATATATATATATATATATATATGTATATATATATATATATATATGTATACTATTTTGCCACACACAGGTTATCAAATTAAAGAACAAACTCTGTGTATCCAACTCCTGCGCTAATGTTTGTTGTTTGTACTCAATCCTTTATTAATGCCATTGACATATTTTGAAATGTCCTAGAGTTTGCCGTTCTAGATCTTCCAACTATTGTTTATCACGATCAAGGAATTGTATGAATTGTATTTGAAATATGATTATCATCATCCTTCATTGAATTTTATTATTTATGTTCCAAGTGTTGTTTTTTGAATAATCGGAACTAAATTCGCTTGAACGTGTAACTGAAACTAATGCAATGTGTTGACAACGTCATCGGTACACGTGGACGCTACATGTATTTAGAAATATTTATGCCGATGTAGAAATGGATAATAGATTGCTTTTCATTTATCAGATCAGCTTCGATTATTTCACACACATTTCACACGCATTTTCGGACGAATGATTCGATCTACATAGGACGTTATTGGGGGAAGGGATGTCAATTTTTCTGGTTAGAGAACCTTCTGCTTATTCTATTTTTATTTATTTTGTTTTTTTCCCTTTTCTCTGAATAGTAGTTGGTCACACATACAATTGATGACTGTCTTTTATATATATATATATATATATATATATATATATATATATATATATATACATATATATATATATATATATATATATATATATATATATATATATATATATATATATATATATATATATTTACAGACCTAGGGGCTTGCATTTACTCTTGCCCCATGTAGAAATGGACGATCAGAAGGACTGAATTTAAGTGATATACTTACTTATGCACAATTTCCCAACCACCCAAGTGCTCCATTCCTGAATTGGAGGAACATTGCTCACCCTCTCTCTCTTTCTCTATCTCTCTTTCTTTCTCTCTCTCTTTCTTTCTCTCTCTCTCTCTTTCTCTCTCTCTCTATCTCTGCATACATATATATACATATATATATATATATATATATATATATATATATATATATATATATATATATATATATATATATATATATATATATATATATATATTTAGGGGGGCTGGTGTGTGCACATATAATTAGAAATGTTCTGGTTTTATCAGCTAGGAAAAAAGCAATGATTAGAGAAATCTACCTGGTAATAATTACGAAAACTTCTCATTACGTGGATGCCAGTCTTCATTAAGTGAATCTTTATCTCCAATTGGCAATTTAAAACGTTGTGTGGCTTGCATCACAAACGGCACTCAGAAAATACACGTATTAAAAGCCATAAAACAATCTTCGGATAAGGATGTGAAATTGAAATCAACTCTATTTAATCGACTTTTTTTCTTATTTCAGCGCAAAAATTCATTTTCCTTTTTACTTTTAAATACCTGGTTAGAATATTTTGGATTGATTTCTAGGGACGTTCGCAGTTTTATATGATATTTTTGTCTTCTCCAATCTTTACCAATACTTTTCGCTTCCGTTTTTTTCATTTTGTTTGCTAATTCAAAAAGAGATCCCTAAGAATTTTTTTCATCAGAGAAAAACTCGTTTTTGAATCAGCAAGAGCATTTTTCAGAACGGGTTTATTGCAATAGGCTCGTTATGTTATGACGTACGTACTTTTTAAATACTACTTCATTACTTGTTTATTCTTTTTTGTTTACACATTTCCCCACTATCCTTCGGAGCAGTGATGCCAGTAATCGATGTATCAATTCCCTCCCACCAAAAGGACTAGAAAGTGCTCACGGAAAGATCAGTTCCGGTTAGTCAAGCCTCCATCTTTTGACTGCATGCCGTGTTTGGAGGATATCAATGAGAAAAAATGGCAACTGTGATGATCAATTGGTACTTTACTATTTTTGCTATATGCTAAGCTGTGATCACCAAAACGTCTTAATTCAACCCCCCACAAAAACAAAAAAAAAAAATAGAAACAACAAGTGGACACTAATCAATGGATCAATTTAGCATAAACAAATTTTCAACAGAACCTTCTTCCCTTAAAAATGTATCCCTTGGAGATTTTTAAAATAAAAAGGGATTGGATTTTTCTTCTAAACGTGATGAGAAGTAGATGGTTAATTTTTCTTACCCTCTAATTCCATTGGTACAGCTTGTACGTATGATACATACATACAAGCTTAAATTCAGACAAGCTTAAAAACAGAAAGAAAACTATGTTGAAAGTTTTGATGACAGTTTGAATTAACATTTTTTAATACCTCTGTCAATACCATAAACCAATGGTCTTTAACCTGGGGTGCACATATTGAACAATTGGAAAGGGTTGGAAGAAAATGATGGCATTTTTTTTAAAGATTTATTGCTGGGGTATACAATTTTAGGTTCATCCTATTTCTTTTAATTCTGGCATCTGATAAATTCCACCATTTCCACAAATCAAGTGCCTGCTTTATATGATACTTGTTTATTGCTGGGTTTTTTTTTCGCTTTTATGAATGCTAACTATGGGCTTAACAGCTTTTCGTGGATACTGCATCTGCGTTAAGATAAATATGATGGGATAGGATTACTCGAGTCATTACTAACCTTTCCCTATTTACGAATGTGATATCAAGATATCTGATTATGTCATAAAGAGAAAGAGATTAATCATGCCTTCCCCAAAGAATGTATACACACTGAAGTGCATGAAAAAAACAGTCTAACATCAACATTACTGCTCTATTTAGATAGATATTCAATAGTGTCCAACACTTTTGGCCTTGTGTCGTGCTAGATTAATACTAGTATACGCATTGTCTAACAGGAAAATATCGACCTAATCTGAATATATCGAAATCGTTTGGGTATCTTTTCATGTGCCTCGGCGATCCATCAGATGGGATCTTATCACGCCTGCAGAAACATACACTCACCTGCAATGTTACTGAGTAGAAGGTGAGACTTTAAATCAGATCATGTCGGTGTAATTGTAGCATTCACAATGACTGGGCGATTTTTCTCGAATTTCTTTTTAATATCCGTATCTGACTCTTTGCACCTCCTTGCTTCTCTATATTCGAAAACCTTCGAGAACAAGATGCGACACACGATTCGTTTAACTGTGGGAACATTACACCCTTCTCCTCAGTCATCGGAACTATTGCTGCCCCATTGGTCTTGGCTATGCGGAACAATATCAAAAGCACAGCATCTACAATCAGGAATGGTCGTCCAAATATACATTCCTGGCTTTTGTTATTTGAATGTTGTGCAACGGACAAATCACTTATAGTGTTACTTATTAGACAGTAAGATGTCTCCACGTCAGATCATGTACCGTGTGTTCGTGATGTCCATAATGACCGTGTGAATCATTTTTTACATCCTGTGAAGTGTCCTGTTTTTGGCAAAACATCTCTTCATCCAGCTCTGACAGCCCCTCTACATTTTATATTTTACTCCAAACACCTTCATACTTTTTTAAAACTTGTTCTTGATTGTTGCCTAAATCAATAGAAAACAGGGCATTAGCTGATGGTAAACCTGGATACTGGCTTTCCGACTGTTTGTTGAGACGACAAATGGCGCTGCTATAAGTGTGTGAGACCCCAAAGAGAGTAATTTGGAAGGAACCAAGACGCCATTGGCCTTGGAAGACAGGCGCATGTCAGATTTTTAAAAAATCTAAATTAATAGATTTCATGTGTATAAAAAAAACATAAAAAATCCCCAATAAACCGATCCGATAATCAAAAGCTTATAATTTGCAAAATTGGATCTTACCGTTCGGACCCCTGCTAATTTGAACCTTTCATCCCAGCTCAAAATCCAAGACCCACCCTTTTAGGCTACTTTTTTTCATTGAAATTAAATGGCTGGAAACTTCTCGGACAAAACCATGTATTACTATTTGGATGCGCGAACCGCTCTTTCAGTATGAAGTCGAACTCAGTGAGTACATTTCTTAATTGATGCGCCTATCTTCTCCGAAAATCTTTTTTCTCTCGCTGACTTTAAGGTTATCAAGAGAACTATGCATTGATGAGTGAATGAGTGTTTCAACATGACCCCCAACCAGAGGGAAAGTTCTAATTGAATTAAAACAGCTGAGTACTAAGACTAAGCGAATTACTCGCCTTTAACAATCCCATACCCCAGGAAGGCGTGAATAAAAGAAAATGAATTCAGCAAATAGATAAATCAGATTCACACGGCTGAAATTATTAGATCAAAAGACCGAAGAATTGGATTTACAATAATTACAATGATTAATAATAAATAGTTCTATAATCACAATCAGTGCATTGTTCGGAAAGTGATTACGTATTATCGAAAAGGAGAAATAACAGATTCTAGTGAAGTTAAACAACATACTATTAATCAATAATGTGATCACTATCATTATCAATGACCAAAGCTTTTCGTTGGAAAAATTCTACGTTTCTTTCTAATCATGCAATTTTTGACTTGTCTTTTTGAAGGATCTATCCTCCTTAATGAGGTTTAACTGTATCATTTGAATGGCAGTGATGTGTACCAACGGTGACTTTATATATATATATATATATATATATATATATATATATATATATATATATATATATATATATATATATATATATATATATATATATATATATATATATATTGGCAACTATATTTGCAGATCATTCTTAATACATTTTCACCAAACCGATCTGGAAGCATCAAATGGGGCATGATTGGCAATAGCGAAATGAGGAAGCTGAGGAAATTATTTTACTAAAGAGAAAACAACTTCATAGATACGGAGAAAAAAAATAAAAAAAAATGAAGTAGACTGTCTTCTACATAAATAGGTTAAAAACAAAACGGGTATATTAACATGGCTCCCCAGCAGTTTTGATTGTGAAGCTTCAATTTTAGTATCTAGCTTTGTTTCGATGTTTTCTATGCTTTGTAAGAATACATAATAATAATTTGTTATTTTATATTTGGTCATAAGATATTGCGTTTTATATGGATGATATTCAACATTATACACCGTTTAAAATTTGGAACAAAGGGTTAACTTACGAGAGTACCCGAAAACATATCGCTAATTAAGGATCAATAATAATAATAATAATAACATGTATGACTCCTGCTGTATGAGCTGACCAAATTTCATTTAAAATCGATTGCTCATTTTCCCGTCATTATCAAGATCTTCAAGTTACCAATTTTTGACATTCATATCCCAAAATATGTTCTCTGGCAGGAAAATGAGGAAAACTACTGAAGATATTCAGACGATATTCGTTTTTATATATCATTAGAGTAGTGAAATTCATCGATTACACACACACACACACACACACATATATATATATATATATATATATATATAAACTTATCAGGAATAAAATATAGTATAATATCGATACATTCAACATTGAACATAAAATTGAGTTAGACGAGAGCTAAAATATGATGAAATAAGAATCTGCTACACAAACACGTTTATGTTTTCCCTTTGTTTTGGCGAATGATTTGATTTGATTAAGATTTCTCTTGAGGACAGTTTTGGGGATGTCTATTTGCCTAGGTTGTGTGATCTTCTTTTTATTCTATTTACGTAACTTTTTTTTATTAAGAGGTTGTTCCTTGCTTTTTATAATTTTCACTCTTATCTAGTAGGGATACCTCGCTTTTTGGTAGTTATAAAGGATGAATTAGGCCAGTATGGTGTCGGCATTCTTGTTGTCAGTATTTTCTAAAAACCATTCCTGTCTCTGTGGTATATTTCCTCTCTGAGAATATTTTATTCGTACTCAAATCTTTATCCCACTCTTACGGTTCTCTCGTATTTGACCTTAGTTGTTAATTTAAATATTAGGAATTTAGTCTCTTCCTTCATATTTCAGATAATATTTGTGATTGGATTTCTCTTTAAAGTGGCTGGAGGTATAAAATGATAATAATGTTCATAGGAATAACGAGGTGAAACTATCGTGGGTAATTTTTGATATGTTGGTTACTGAATTATGTATCTTAATAAAAAATCATGACACTACTTCATTTTCTCCATTCAATGATTCGTTTTTTTTGTTTTTGTTTTTGTTTTTTGTTTTTTGTAATTCTTTTGAATTGTATTTATTCTTCTAAATTATTTCTATGGATTACCTTGAAATTGTTTTGCTTCTTTTGTATAAGAATTTTCCCCCGATATTTTCTTGCTGATTTTACACCATTGATTTCTGAACCAGTCCAATGAGACACAAAATCATTTTGAATAGGAAACACAGCGTCCGATATGTGGCAGAGGAGAAAGTAGAGAGACAGAAACTAGATGAGTGCATTTGAATTGATCTCTTGACAGCAAATGTACACAGAGAAATTGATCTGTAGAATTATTGCAAATATCATACACCACTTCAACGACATCCGTCTGGAAACCGCACCAACAATAAGCCACCCTCTGTTTATTTGATCAAGAACCGACGTTTTATTTGCTGTCTATCATAGACAATCATGTTGTAATTAGTTGAGCACTTTGCCGAGGTAAGACATCATTCTACCTGTGCCAAGTTAGAGGAGACGCATGAATTCACAAATCTGTATCTACATCTGATTCTCTGTTCACACAATATCTCCAAAGGTTCATTGTTGATTTAATTTAAAATGTCTGGAAGGATAAGTCAAGAAATAAGGTGGAACAGGTTATATTTTGGGTCACATCTGGAAAATGTTTCCGTCTGAGAGATATTTTCCGTACATTTATGTTTTTCACTCACTCTCTAAAGTTCTCAATGAATTTCAATGTTATGGTCTGTGTTGAATTAATTAAATTTTGTGGTGCACCCGGGATTCTTTTTCAATTTACCCCCATCACACTGACTCGGTATATGACCTGATTTGTCTTCCGTAAATGTATGGCATGTCAGAGATGTACGCTTCCTGAAAGACCTCTAGCTTTCATTGCGTTGAAGTGAAGTGATTCACTTCTTTGCATTTGACTCAAAATAAAACGTTCACAGATTGAATAATTTCAAAAGAAAATTCAGAACTGCCCATTTGATTTTATGTTAATGGGAGTTTTTTTATCTGTCTTTTTTGCTGCATTAGCCTAACAACCAGAAATGAATTGTAAAACCACTTAAACGATAGCCAATATGACGGGCACATAGTTTGGCACAACTGACAGAAAGAGAGGGTCTAGTCATGCTGCATTGTAAAATGAGTCTATATAAATGAAGTCAAGGGAACTGATTGCGATACCTCAAGGACATAGATTCGTGCGATGGACGGAAGTATAGGGCCCAGTTGAGCAATATATATATATATATATATATATATATATATATATATATATATATATATATATATATATATATATATATATATATATATATATCCTTCACTAAAAAAAGGATTTATGTAATGTAGTTTATTCTTATCAAGATATTTATTGGGGAAAGAGGAGAATTTCAAGATCTGCTCCAAAATATAAAGTCATAAGACCATTGTCCCCAACCCTACCTGCGAAATTTGTTCAAAATTCATTATCAATTTTTGGAAATACAGGATCAATAATATTTCATATAAATTAACTGAGAACATTTGGAAATATTTTGCAGTATACATAAAATTACAATGCAGGAGAGAAGACTGTGATAAAGTACCTTGATACACTCCATAACCACATTGCACTAAATGAATATACAGTTATGATACTGGGAAAGTAGCTATGAACAATGCCTGAATCAAATAAGAAAATATGAACAGTTCTTCCCCAGACAATTGCCTATCTTTGTATAAAATATCACAGAAATTCAGAGATATTGTATACATAGCTACAATACTTGGCAGGTAACTGTGAAATATTCCCAGACCAGCCCTAAGATGTAAAAATTCAATTCTTTGTCCATTACCCACTCTTCCACAAAGTTTCTTTTGAATTCATGGTGAACTTTCGAAGATATTGTATGTTATACATATAGATACAATCGAGGGCAGGTAACTTTAGATTCGTAGACCAACCAAAAATGTAAAAAAATACTTCTCTCTAACCTATTGCACAGCCTTCCGCAAAATTTCAATGCAATTTATTGAGAACTTTTGGAGATATTGTGTTCTATACATATAGCTACGATCTGAGGGGAGAGTTTTTGAGAAATTTCGGAATCCCCCTTTAATGAAAACACTTTTCCTCAGTCCATTGCCAACACTTCAACTAAATTTCACTGAACATTTAGAAATGTTTGAGATATCATGTGGACCGTAAGTGAAAGGTTCAGTTCCACATTAAAACATAAAGGCATTATAAATTGAACCTCCTCACGAATACATAAGTAACAGGTGAATTGATTGTAAACTATTGGAGATATTGGGTGCTGTACGTATAGATACAATGCAAGGAAGGTATCTTTGAAAAATTCCTAGACCTATTCCTAGACTACTCCCAAAATGTAAACACTTCTTTTACTCATTGGCCTCCCTTCCAAAGTTTCAAAGGAGCTCATTTAGAATTTTTGTAAATATTGTGATGTGTACATATAATTAGATGCAAGGAAAATATTGTTGAAATTCCTGGTCAGCAGCAAAATGTAAACCCTCCTACCGAACTTATGACCCAGGCATCCAAAAAAATTCAGTAAATTTTTCGAGAACAGTTGGAGGTATTGTGTTCCGTACATATAGCTACGATACTGGGAAAGTTACTGTGGATGATCTCTGGATCCTCTTAAAATGTAAACACTTTTCCTCAGTCCATCGCCAATTCTTTATACTGAAAATCTAAAAAGAACTTGGGATATTATGTAGACCATTAATAAGGGTTCAGTTTCACATTGTAGCATTAAAGTACAACAAACTGAATCCCATACTAAAACATAATGTAACTGATGAAAACCACCAGATTTATATGATATATAATCCCCCGGGTGAAAGCACTCCTAAGCTGCTGGGGCTAAAAAAATTCGACGTGTACTTCGAGGTTTGGGTGAATGCCATCGTACCATCGTTGCACGATGGATGCCTATACTTGATTTTGAAGATAATACCTGATGATAATATCGTGAGCTTGAATATTTCTATTGAAATAGATTATTTAAAGGTTAAATGTTTTTCTAAGTGTAAGTTTGAAAGGATCACAAATAGCACATTTGATTTTTTGAACAGTTCTAATAAAAACATTTGACATTTTAATCAAAAAATGAAACGTCTTGAGAGCGATGGAGAATGACATTAGTACCATCTTCTTTTCTGAGTTCTATCGGATTAAGTATTTCAAAGCATTATTATCTATTTTTTACTATTTCATTCCGTCCTAATTAATGAGTTCAGAAATAAAGAACAGGCCAAATTTAAATGAGTTTGAGTCTCACTGGGAGCTTATCCATTATTTCAGTACGCACACATCCGACGTTAAACAGTGATAAAAATGATTATATGATTAAGATGAATGAATGTAAAAGTCGACGATTAATGAGTTTCTTATGCCTTAACTGATCCATTACCGAAAAAAAATATTCATGCAAAAATACGGGTTGTGCTAGTAATTGATTTTTAAATTTATTGCAGTCATTTTTCTATAAAATTTATTACTCAAACTGAAATACATTACCATTCTTCGCTCTGACCATTTTATGGTTCACTAAACTGATAATTTATCTGAAGGAGATTTGTCAAATAAATTTAATTCATTAGCGTCTGTCTTCTTGCAATACACTAATTGTTATTTTTTTTCTAACTGAATACTATTTCTGTAATTTCAATAATGAATGTGTAAGTATTACTGATTTTCCATAGGAGCACACGCCAGGGAAACTTAGAGGGCAACTACTCACTCCCAGAATTGGACAAAACAGTGTGAAATTTTGGGTTGATCGAGCCTTTTGTCATCTCAACAAAAGAGTTTTTCCGCCTATCTATCTATCTATCTATCTATCTATCTATCTATCTATCTATCTATCTATCTATCTATCTCAATATTATTGGGACAATGAAATCCAATATAATACTTATCTCAATCTTCAACTTCTATCTATGTATCTATCTTTACCAAATCGTTTAAACAATCCATCTATCCATCCATCCATCTATCTATCTATCTATCTATCCATCTATCTATCTATCTATCTATCTATCTTGTGATACATAAATAATAATAACATATATATATATATATATATATATATATATATATATATATATATATATATATATATATATATATATATGTTATTATTATTTATGTATCACAAGGTTACTTACCAAGATAGAACTCATTACCGTAGTGTTGGTCTACTAAGCTAGATCGTTACCATTCATTGACGACCGGTCATACAAAAAGAGTATTTTCATTCACATGTTTTTTCAACTACCTAATTGAGTACAGGTGAATCAATGCCCGAAGGTATTTTAAGCACAGTATACATCGCTTTGTTGGTGAATGCGGTGACACTACAACTCCGGCTGTCGGAATGACTATTGATTATGCTTAATCTGACTGAAGAACTCACTATAGTAGTAATATCCTGCAGGGATCGCTTGCCAATCATCATTCCACAGTGAAGTTCCGATTTTAAGATTTGTGAAGGATGACCCTGGGATAAAAATATCCAAGCAGATAAAATAGTTATTGGAAGGTTGGTGTGCTTAAATGCTCATTCACTTTGGTCTACTAAAGCAAAGCAGTGATGAGACGTTTTGCCAAAATAGATGGTACTGAGACAGGGTATGAGGCGAAATGGATTGATGCCCTTCTGATGGGCATTCGTGTAATGTAAATGAATCTTACATTATTGGGGGGGGAGAAATCTGGGTAATTTTTTTTAGCCTGCATTAGAAACTAACGCCCATCATTTAAGAGTATATAAGCCTGAAAATAGAGATTGATTTGCGTTTTTTTTCCTCATCCGATAAAACCCAAATACTAGGTTTTTCTATCAGTCTCTGCCACAAAAAATAGAAACTTTAATGGTAGCCCTATAGTGACCCTAACCCCAGATGGCTGACAAGAAATGTCGTATCAAATCAAATCCCATTGGTTAAAAAGAGACGCCAAATTTTTGCTACGTAATGCCATTTTTTCTCATTCAAACTTTTTAACGGATAAGCAACTTCCAAGGGCCAAGAAACTCTGAAATCTTCCGTGATCTTTGATCCAACTAAAATGGCTGGTCTGGTTGTTTGCTCAAAAGAAACCATCACATGACCAATATATTTTGCTGTGTGGGATTCGATCAATCAAAAAATTGCAATAAAAAAACTACCAATAAATAAGTTACTTTTCTTACTTTTTTAAGGTCATTGAGAAGTTTGATTTAAGAAAAAAACAAGCAAACATGAACTGGACACCAATTCAGCTTAAATTAGGATTGTAAACTGAATTTCCCTCTGAAAAATTAGGGGGGGGGGTATTCCAACAAAACCAAGAATTATTTTTTTCTTCATAATAAGTAATAAATGTTGAATATTTCATCTCTCTGGCTTTATTGGTGCAGTCTGTACATGTGACGCTTACGTACATACAGAGTTAGCCAGCCAGACCAATTTGAAAACAAAAAAAAACTTATTTCGACAATTTTGGTGACAGTTTTGATGGCAGTTTTGGTTGACTGTTACTTTGGGGGAAAATTAGAATGTTATGATTCTCCTAAACCGAATAGCTGTCAAAATTTGACCTCAAACTCTATAATCAACAACTGAAACTTTCTATGCTTCTGCACTTGAAAATTATGGACGTTACATTTTGGTGGGGATTAACAGAGAAGCTGCCAATTTTGTCTTGCATTTCTTCCAAAACTAGGGATGTTGGCTTTAACAAATGATCTGCTTTTATTCGAATATATCTAATATGTACTTGTATTTTTTATTGCCTCTTATCAAAAGGGTCGTTTTATATTAGCCGGCTTTTCCTATCTCTTGCTAACTCGATTTTATAACTTAAGCTTTGAGTTAATACTTCAGGCTTGCCGATAAGGAAGTATGTGACGCTGAACCTAGCTTTCCACATAATAACAAGGTCAAGTGATAGCAACCTTTATCTTGACAATCAGAAATGCGCAAAAAATATATCTTCCGCACATGCGCGGACAGATATTTTCAGCTTCAGGTGCAAATGACGCTAAGCCCCCGATCTAAAGCTATCATTTCACATACGGAGTGCGCAGATATATGAAACCTTGGCAAACAGCTGGCTATCTAGTAAGGACTCGGGCTATGGAGCCAGAAAAAATTCTGTGTATGCAAGACTGTAAAGGTTAAAAGTTATATGTCGCAGTACTTATGATTTTTTTTTTAATCATCAAAAGTTGCTTTTTCTTCTATTTCGCCGGGTCTTTTATGCTGGTCGTTACGACGATGACAAAAACTGTAACCCTAATCATTCCAGAACGCGAGTCTTCGACAGATCCCTATTGACAAATCTGTAGTGCGCCAACAGCGTAAATTCTATTTCAGTTTAAAACTGTGGCATGTATGTATAACGTATTGTATACGTACTAGGAAAAAATCACACTTACTATTAATATCGTTGAATTAAAAGCACAAAATCTTCATTGATGCTATAATGATAATAATTCGTGGAGTATTTTGAGAGAAAACGGATTTTTGAAAAACTTAGCAGAGACTTTGATTCAATAAACTGAATAGGAGCGGAGATACTGGCATACTAAAAAGACAATACGTTTTTGCATGAAATTATACAAAAATATCAGATAACGATTTTTTTTCCTTTTCATATCCTGATTAATAACCAAAAATGATTATTCTCCCTTTGATTGTCCATTCACTTGCATACATGTGTGTTGGTGTGTGTACCCGTCCGTGGTCCCGATTTCAGGACTACAACCATGGAATTCGTATAAATGTATCACTTCATACCATTTCATAACATTTTTTCTGGTGATTTATGGGTATCTATGGATATTTTGAACCAAGATTTTATATTTGCAGATTATATTATCCATAAAAAAATGTTTCCTCAACCTGGGAGCCGATGTGCAAACCTGTGGTAGACTGTCGAAAGTGCCACCTATAGATAATCCGAGGACCATCAGTGACTTGCTGGTTGGACATAGGAATAATTATGATCTGTAGAGGACCAAGATTAAAATGCCCTACATGGCTGTTTTTAATCAATCAGTGGGTTCAAATTACGTTGAATAATGGAAATAGGTAAGATGAGGTGAGATGTTCATAAAAGGTGTGACGCCATTCGCAGAAATCTACTCTGATCAAGTTTTCTACCAATTCTTTGTGGCGGCAATGATACGTTATCCGACATACGTACCTTAGAATTAAAAGGACCAACAACGACAGAAAATGTCCAAAAGCTGTTTACAAATGTATTGAAGTTACATACAGAATATCTCGATACCACTATAATTTACAAATATGATATTCGAGACGGAGAAAAAAATGATTTGTGACACCTGAACTACAAAGGTTAACAAACCTGACACCTGGACAAGTTATCTATTGTAGTAAATTCAATCCTCACCGGGTTCCCCACGGTTGTGGTCTCAATCTGCACGAAACTAAGTTCAAAAAGTCACACTATTGGGACTCTCTGTTAGGATGAAGCAATCATTGATAACTCAGATGGAATTATGGGAAGAAGCAAATTTCTATCATGAGGCTCCGGCTGGTCGCATTCGATAGCCTTCAGATGTATAATAGTGATAAAGATTTCTGTATGTTTGTTTGTGGGCACAAGTTCTTGTTAGAGCAATGCCATTAAAACTGTTTAATCTCAAGAATTATGCCGTTTCAAATCTGATCAAGCTACTTTGATAAAGTATCAATAAAAAAAAATCTCTCCCCAAATAATCCAGTTATATCAATTGTTAAATACAAGAAAATAAGAAATAAGGAAATAAGCATGATAAATAAAACTTTAATATATATATATATATATATATATATATATATATATATATATATATATATATATATATATATATATATATAATGTGGATTGATATTAAAGCATTTAAAGAAGTTGAAAATTTAAAGAGAATATTCCACCAGAACTCACTTGAGAGTCACGTGTATTCAATTGCTTCAGATGAGAGAAAAAGGCTCATTTCATTTTATACTTGCCCCAATGACACTAAAAACATTATGTTCCGCTTATTTCTGACCGCTGGAACCCGATCAAATTCCGTGAGGATACAGTTAAATGTGCTTGGGTGCCAAATTCGATTGTTTGAAGTGCTGTTACGTATTTTACTGCCTTTATCGTGAGCTGAGATCAGCAAATATTTCAGCTATAAAACAGTTTATGAGTTGAGCAAGTTAGGCAGGAATCTGACGCCGACGCGACAGTCAAATGATCTATCAGAGGTGATTGGATTCAAGGGAATAATAACTTGCTTTAATTTGAGCCATAAAAGATACTTAAAGACTAGATGGCAATATTTGATACTTATAGATACCAAGACGAGAAATGACACATACAAATATATAACTGGTGTGATTTTTTACAGACAATAAGGAAAACACAGATTGAATGGATAGGTATTTATCCACGAACGTTTCATATGATGAAGGCCCATATCATCGAAATGGAGATTGCAGGCGTATGCCCTACAAAAAGCCTGAGAATGAAAACCTATTCACCCAATCAGTGTCATCTGCATTGTCAAATATAATCATTGTCAAATATAATCTATGCATCTAATATATATATATATATATATATATATATATATATATATATATATATATATATATATATATATATATATATATATATATATATATATATATAATGTGTACTTTAGAGAGTGATACAGACTCGGGAGTGAAGTTTTTGGTGGTAAGGTTTATTAATCCTTATATGTCAATAGTCCATACATGTTTCGGGATTCTTCCCATCATCAGTGGTGTGTGTTGTGTGAGTGTGAATTAAAATGTACCATGTGGAACCAGAGTCCACTGCCAGGGGCTATGCATTGTGGGTAAGTTTTGTTGTCAGGGCTACTAGAGGCCTCCTGCTGAATATAAGAATGACCAGCAGGTATTGGGACTTTGGTAAAGCAGCAGCAGTTTGTCTTGGGGAGGGTAGAGTGTGTCAATGTAGGGGGTAGTGTTGTGGAGGTGGATTTTTTGGTATGCTTGGGATAGTGTAGAAGGAGGGATGGTGGGGTCAAGGAGCTACATAGGTATCAACCTTAAAAGTTACTGAAAATGTTTTGGCTATGATTTGGACAGGGGTTATAACAGGCTAAGGTGAAGTTTTTCCTATGGGTCTAGGTGACTTTGAAGCTTCCATTATTGAATGTGTCTTAGATGTGGGTGTGAGGATATTAATGGTAGGAGTTGTGTGTATTAGTGTTCTGTGTGGTGAGGGTTGTTCAGTTTAGTATTCAATCCATTAGGATATAGGGTTTTAAGTTTTTTGATCCACATGTCATCGTGTTTTTCTAGAACTTTAGTTATGTCAATTGGAGTAGTTTTTTCTATTTTTTCTATGATGGTGAAGCTAGCGTCAGTGGCAAAATTGTGGTCAGGTGTGCGAAAGTGTAGCTCTGCAGGAAGTGGGCTACGATTAGTTTTTGACTTATATAGTGCAGTACTCAATATCAAACAGCTTATGGACTAACAACATACGGATGAAGAAAGAATCAGTAACATTCTGAGTAATTTATAACAATCATTCATGAATCCACTTCCCCAAAGGGAAATGATATAAAAAGTGACTAAAAACGAAACAAGGAAGATAAAAAAAAAAGAAGATTTATGAATAGATCAAGGGGGAAGTTCTCCACAAAGAAAAAATGACGTCTTAAAAAGAGATCCAAAACTTTATTCTATGAACTTGTTTCGATGCATTGCAACGGGTGTCAGGCATCTTCCATCAAATAAAAATATTTACAGTAGTATTTGATTTGAAATGAGATTTGTCTGTGAAAGGCAAGGTCAGTGGATGTTTGTTCCCTGTCTTGGTGTGTGTTTGGCTTGCCATAGATAAGGTAGGCAGTGAGAGGAAAGGACGGGAACTATGACGGTCATTTTTTAGAAAAAGAATTTTGTAATTTTTATCATAGAATTGTGAGATGGTGTAAAGGATTTAACAAATATGTGTTCGTACTTACAAGGCAGGGCTAGTAAGTGTGTTGTTTTTATAATTTTTTCGGTTGATGGTGGTTGACACTTCTTTTACTTTTCCTGAAAGGGTGATATATATGTGTCTGTACAGTTTTCCAAATTGACTTTTGTCTGTTATCCAATACCTTGTGTGTTGGTGTTGTAATTCATAGTATCTATGTGATACTGCTTCAGAATTGATGCATTTAGAAAGTTTGCAATCTTCAATTGACCATACCTTCATGTAATTGTATTGCATTCGGATATTAAGGTTGCTTTGATGCACCTGCATGTTGAAAAATCGTGAATATATTTATTTAGATGGGATCGCTGAAACTTGGACTTTTGGTTATGCATGTTTCTGTATTTGACCTGAGCATCTGTCATTTCATCCAGTTTAAGGGCTCTGTAATGCTCGTATATTCTTCTCTTGAGAAGTCTCAAAGTCTCTCTGATATATTATTTGTCACAGTCATTGGAAGGAATTCTGTAGATGCCAGTTTGGGGTGATGGGGGTTTGTATAATGGTTAGCTCACCAAATCTTTGATGGTGGCTGATGTGTTTGTGGTGATGTGTATTTCCATCTTATCTGATTTATAAACACAAAAGTACTCTGTCAGATCTTTTATATTTTTCTTTTGATACAATCAATTTGGTTTGAAACAGCAACTTAAAGTATTAAAAGCAGATACTTCGTACCAGTAATGGATGTCAAATGACAAGGGGGTCATAATTCATGCTAATCGACCGGAATTCGTAAACACAAAAATTGAATCGGTTTATAAAGATGACATTGATCAGGGTTTCTCAACGTGGGTCCAAACGGAACCCTTGCATTCAACATGATATATTTTGGATTCTTTTGCCGATTTCGAGGGAAGATGCTTCAGTTTCAAATGAAATATTCTGTGGTATCGATGCAAAAAATTAAAATACGTCCATTGCATTAGATTTCATTCGTACGTTTTCATTGAGGAGAGCATGCTAAATGTAGGATTTAAACAATTTAATGAATATAAATACCCATATTCACATGTTTTTATGAATTTTGTATTTAAAAATTATACTATAAAACATGGTAATAAAATTGTATGTAGTCAGTAAACAATACGCGTCCAATCATCAGAACGATTATACACGAGGCAGTGAATAAGTTACAATGCTCTATGAGAGTAGAAATTTGAGGAAACCGTATTCAATTTTTGTGCTAGTATTTTAAAGATTTTTTCAGATAATCTTTTAGATAATTTGTTTTGGTGCACATGCAGGCTGCAGTGATTCATTCATGACCAAATTTATTTCAATTTCGATTTATTCTTATTATTGTATGAATATTTTATTCATCTGTTAAACAAAATAAAAACTGAAAATAAATATCAACACACTCCTTATAAATTTATTCCGTGATAAATATGATAATATTAAGTCAAGATAAACCAACTTTTATTCTCAGCTATATAACAAGGCATGGATATAGTTATGTTTTGTGATTCTGAATGCTAGATTTATGGAAAATATTTATTATTACTGGTTTACTGTCGGGTTGAAAACAGCTTTTTCAACCTGAAATTATGTTTTAAAAATACATCGTTTATCTAAAATCACCCCAAAGATAGCTGCACAAAAATCAAAATAGGGTTTCTAAAACATTTTTCAATTGACAGACCTTTTCCCCAAAAATCTTGTTTTGAATCGATTTAGCAGACTTGAAGGCGAATATTGCTGTGTGAGAGAGTTGCCAAAAAGTAGGTTGATTTTGATCCCCAATTATTCAGATCCCTGATGTCCTCCACAATGTTAGGCAACAACACAATTTGTGCTGGATCAAATTCTCATCAGCAGATTTAATACATAGAAACACACAATTCTACATATAAATGCACAATATTACAGTATTTAATTCTCAAAGCTGAGCAATTAGAATCAAATGTCTATTCGTTCAAATTTTGTTACAAGTATTGTGTGCAAAATTTTCAGAAACGAATGCAAAATAAAAATAACAAATTAGAATGAAACTTTTAAAAAAACAAAAAAATTATTTGTCTTTATTTTTGGAAAATTATAAAAACCGTTTAAGTGAAGTCATCGATAGATTTATCAAGAACTGCTAAATATCGTCTGCAATGGCAAGAGTTTTTTGTCGTTGTTGTTTTTTTTATATAATTTACATCCAGCAGCAGACGAGATTTTCAATCAGGAAGAAATGGACTGAATAATTGATTGAGATGAGAATTATGCCTGGAGAGAAACAACTTGAGCTTCGGAACCATTCTTTTCTTTTCTCTTTTTATATTTTGTTTTTGTTTCTTTATTTATATATTTTCTAATCGATTAAACAAACAAATTACGGGAGAGTGATGCAGTCTCTAATTTTCAGGACAAAGGGCGATGAGGTGCTATCATCGAAGATGACGAAATGATAAGTAGTTGTTTCGGCTAGAAGTGAGAAAATGACACATCAATGATTCTAATAGGTTATTTAAGCCAGCTGTTTTAGGCTTATTCTAAACAGTTAGAAAAAATGTAATATCGCAAATGAGATGGTGACGCACACTCACACAACCGACACATACGATGATATTAATTTGCCGACGATATTCCATTGACGTCAGAAGCATCCGACAAATTACAAAACAAGTTGGCTAATCTAAATAGGCAAAGTAAAAAAGTAAAAAAATGTAGGACTAAAGATAAACTGAGCAATAGCAGAAATAATGTTCAACTATAAAGTCCCCAAAAGACTATGAAAATAAGGGGGGAGGTTCTAGAAGCGGTTGATGAATACATTCATCTAAGACAGGTAATAAAATTAGAGAAAGACCAAGAAAGCAAAATAATAGGGAGCATTAGGATCGACTGGAAATCGGTATGGATAAAAACATGTTGAAGAACACCGTGTCAATTGGCTTGGAGTGCAAGGTATACAATGTATGCATCATACGAGCTATGGAATATGGATGAGAAACATTGAAAATTTGAAAAATAGACTAAACTCAAAGTTTCTCCAACACCTATAGAAAGAGCAAGGCTACGGGTACGAGAGATAAAAAAATCACCGTGGTTCAGCGCAACATTTGGGAGTTGCTGGTATATATTTTTGAAAAAAACGACAGAGGACCCAAAAGTACTTCATGGTACTCAGTGGTGTATTCATGCTTATTGCCATGGGCGTGACCCAAGAAAATGTGACCAAAGGCTTCCAGAGACACACACCTGCGCACTTGGCTGGTTGGTCAGGCAAAGTATTTGTGAGGCTATGGTGAATCGATATCAAGTCCAACAAAATCAACATTTTTCTCTCATAAAAAAAGTCACTTGCTCACTCTAACTCTTTCTTCCTGGAAAAGCATTGCAATCCACGACCCCCCCATCCCCCACCCAAAGCGTACATCCTCACTTGGAAACTCGTTCTTGAATTCCCGCCTTAGTATTTTTCATTTGAACCATTTGGACACACTAATGAACAGAGATTCTGTTGTAGATGGACCAAAATGTCTCGCTCAGAAATTGTACCGAAATTACTGGACTATTACCAATTGATGCAAAGCGGGGCATCTTGTCAAATAATAGATTCTAATGAACAGTGAACAGCTTTACCATCGATGCATATGGCCAGCATATTTGATCTGTACAAGCGTTGAAATAATTGGATGCAGTTCTTATGCAGACCTTTGTAATGAACACGGACGAAGGAAAGCGAAGCATAATCAGAAGACAGTCGAACAAAATATTGCTGCCAAGTAACGCTGATATAGATATAGAAATGTAAAACAACGTCTACGAGAGATAACCGTGCTATGGTCTATTTATAACATCAAATCTTCTACGATACTAAGGGACCAAAAAAAAGTACACTTTGAATTACTATTTAACTTTCAATCACATTTTACGTTCACTAATAATATTCATAAGTATGACCTTACTGATGTATGAATAAAACAAACAATTTAATCCATGAAAGAACGACTAAACAATGCAAGTTTTAACGTCGGTCGACTCATGAGAATAATATTCCATTTAAAATGTGCAGAGTGATTTTTAGTCAAACATTTGCTTAGAAACATGCATTATTTTGGCATCCTGCTACATTTTAGAGCGATATCGAATCCATGCGAAACTTCTTTCGCTCAGTAACACTAACATAGCTAGATCAGTTGTAACATCTGGGGTTAGACATTTAGCTATTTCCGAGCTAAATGTTGAGCGTTCTAGTGCCTTTATAAGACACCTAGTGTTCTCTAATTCCTAGCGAGGATTTTGTATACATAAATGAATATGTATTTTATTCATACATCCATTCATACAAAACATGTTAGCTTTAGGGATAGAATCAGACGAATTATGAAAGCTTATATCGTGTACATAAAGATGTTTTATAGTTGTATATTATATGTACTCTCAGTGCACCATCTATGTAGTTTCAATTAAGGTGAGGATGTTTTAAGCAACAAAAACAACCGATTTCCATAATCCCTGTAAGACAGATTTTTAACACACAAAACAAAATATATGTTCCAAAATATTGGGTTAAAAAATCAGGAGAGGGTTTAAGGAAGATTACTCAATTCACAAAATGAATACAGTGAGAGGTCTATTATCGTAAGCCAATCTGTTTACTGCTCTAATATTTGGTGACACAATGTGTGATAATTATTTGAAGAAACACGCAAAATCTGCCAAGAACGTTCCCAGACATTTGATAGTAAAATACAGACACACACACACACACACACACACACACACACACATATATATATATATATATATATATATATATATATATATATATATATATATATATATCCTAGGGTAATTGCAGTTTAGTTCCCCTTCATATTATTCCCTTTTGGGTCACCACACGCCACCTTCTCATTTATCAAAACAGACTGCAAGTCTCTTTTGAAGATTCATTGTAATCTCGTAAGCATCTGAAATCTTTTGGGGGAGGCCAAAAATAGCAGTACGCCAAAACTACCCTGGGACGAGGTCCTGACAACCTGAGTGATGTAATGTTTTGCCAAAAAACCCTATACAAGGTTGACTCAATCATAGTAACTGCAGCACTGACGCAGTGCACAAAGTCACTCAATAGCATCTCACTACCAACTGAAATACCACCTGGGAGAGTGTACGTCCATGGATACACAACTAGTTGGTTGCCGATCTGCATCAAGGTCATGATTTTTGAGTTATTGTAAATGGTTGGGTATTTCCCTGACGAACCTTGTACAAATGAATACACGGCCACCAATGTTTATGAATGATGTTTTGCTTTAGATCCTGGCCATCTATGTTTACAGAAAGTATTTAATCACGGGCATTCAAAATAGATATGCTAATAAAATCTGTGAATTACACGTGTTTCTCTGGTGAAATATATACTTATGCTGGTATGTAGAATTTTTCATTGAGAAAAGCTGCCGTTTATTCAAATACTTTTGAGTAATATTTTCTATAGGTACTGTTCATACGCATTTGTACAAGCACACAATCCATGTTCATTTCTACAGATTAAAGGGACCATAATAGATTTCAAGCAGGGATGTTCCAAATTAACCAGTTAGTTTGTTGAGTCTTCCATACAGGAATGCAAATTCACTTTGATCGATTCAGAACAAGTGTTTACACGGATACAATCAATACACTTGCTTTCTCATTCATTTATCGATTTAATCATATTGAAAAAAAAAAAATTTCCAGGAACTTCAAAATATGAAAAAATACTTGCCTCGTTATGTCGACCGCGAAATTGCGTAAGGATCCTGTTTCAACTCTCTAAGCAATTAGAAGTTTTCCTGTTGCTGAATATATATATATATATATATATATATATATATATATATATATATATATATATATATATATATATATATATATATATATATATATATATATATATATATATATATATATGTGTGTATATATATTATATAAATACGATACTAAGAGGTGAGATGATGTGGGTGAACCAACTATTTTAAGAGAATATAAATCACTCAAATCAACGAAAAATTACACCGTTCCATCTATCAGCCATCTCTCAGGTAATATTTCCAGTGAACGCCTGTTCGTATCTATCTTTACAACATGTCCGAAGCAATTACTTAATATTTACAGAACATTGAATGTACAATCCAAAATTTATTTACTAATCATAAGTACATTGATTAATCGTACGAAGATAGAGGCCTTGTCCCATTGCATGCCTCAATTCTATTTTGTCACTGGATTTCCAAAGAGAGACTTGTGTCTTCGACACTTTTGTTTCGTCAATAGTCTTTCTTAGTTACGAGTAGCATAGATTTAATGTAAGGCTATCTGTCAATTTTCCGGCGCCAGCTGGAGAAAACCTCCTGTGTGTTTTGTGTTTGGTTGTTTCAAGTAGTGTTGCCATTTTAGATATTCTATTTCTGAATCAAGATTAATTTTGTCACGTTTACACGTAAGAAAAAATTTTTAAATTAAGTATATGTATTTAGATGTGTTTTAGCCTTGGATAATTTGAAATGAATGGTGAAGTTAATGATATAATTATCATTTGATTAAATTTTCAGTTTTATTCATATTTTGATATTGAATGCAATGAGCAGAGGTTTGATATGTAGTTTATTTTCAGATAACATTTTTGATAATTTTCTGGAGGATTAGGTTCCCTACTATCGACTATTTATTGACATAAATAAATAATGTTGACGACCTCATACATGGGTCAAACTATTCCTGTGTTATCACTATGGATTATATTCTTCCCTTTTTCTCATTTGAAGATAGACTCTCAATCAAAATGATCACTGAAGCGAGACCACGCTCACTTGAAATCTTCCCGTTGGAGTCAATAACAGCATGATGAACCCATCCAGTATAAACAATGATTCAAACGTCAAACTGAAGATCATGAGCCTCATGAACATTCTATAAAGCTCTACTTTCGGCATTTAGATAGAAGGAAAATTGCGAGTGTGGTTATTATCACGTTTGTCTATCGTGGTCGATGATGACTGCAGTTTCAAAGTTAATACAAAAGATGCATCGGACTGCAGAATTTGATGTATATGACTTGCACTTGATCTAGATTATAGATCAAGTTCCCATCTGTCTGAGTTCAGTGGCAAGAGATACTCCCCAAATTATCAAAGTCCTCTGTCTCCTAGACTGGTAACCAATTATAGCCCAGTCTGCCCTGCTATTTACCCATCCAGGAGATAGAAGATGAATACATGCCTTTCCCACTGACATTACTGTCTCAGTCTGAGTTTGAATCGAGATCACCCCCTCCTGTAAAAATTGTTGGACCACCTGGAAATCCACAGTTTGGCCATCCGTACCCCACCAAATTGCTAAAGTAGATGTGAAAATAAGATGTGTGGTACAGCAGGACGAATCTGAGACGTGGATTACTTTTTCCTGTAATTGTAGAAAATAGTTTAAGAGATTCTGTATTTTTTTATGGAAGCACTCGTGTAGTCACTGAAAAAAAGGAAAATTACATTACCGGGTCATCAATGGCAGCTTACAAAATTAGGATTTTTACATTCATGATAAGTAAAACGCAATAAAACACTATAAATATGTGGGTAGATACGAAACACGTTTTTTTTCAATTGCAGGTAGCTGAGTAATATGGTTGAGTGATAGAGCCAAGCTGAACAGAAAGCAAATGAGATGGAACATATTTAAAAGAGATGTACATCGTGAATATCTTCATGCTTATTGAAGAAATATTGTCCATAATCTGAAGCGAGTCGATACGCTTTTGTTTTGATTACAATTCTCACTTGGCACCCCACCACATTGGTCTTATGCCAGCCCAAACTATGTTTGATAAACAGCCATAGGGAGTCAGATATAATTATGAAAACGCAGAGCAAATAATTGAATACTACACCACACAGTGTATCCATGTAATATAACCAATCGATTAGAATGCTTCTAAACTGAATAGTTAAGGGAAACGAAAGAATGTCATTGTCCTATGCGTTTATTTATAATATCACAAGTGATTGAGTTTCCATGACCAAAGGCTACATATGTAATAGCATTTTATTGACACATAATTGTGGTTCATTTAATAAGCACAATTACTACCGTAAATTTATGGTATGACCCTCAAATTATGAGTTGTGTAAATCAATACCTGCTAATTAACAGATGCATTGGTAACCAAACGCTCCCATATCTCGGAAACTGTTGAAGATTGGAGCTTGCAGTTTTTATCATTCGATAACATATGTTCTTAGTATTGATTTAAATTCAGGGAATATGACCATCCACACCATAGAGTATCGCCGTATTCTCAATAAATTCCATTGATATTTTGTAGAAAAGTAGGCCATAGACTGAGGGAGGATTTAATAATATTGCAGGTTGAACCAGGATTTTTTTACAGTTATTCCCTCTATTTTGTAGCTGAATATCTACACAATGTCTCCCAAAGTTCTCAATAATCTTTATAGAGTGTTTAAATCTTTTGTTGGATCCAGGAAATTTATTTTTCAATTCTGAAATACCTTCATTCTTTTTCAAACACATGCGTTCACTCATGTTTGCCCCCACAATATCACCAACAGTTCTCTATGAATTCTAATGTCATTGGAAGAGGAATGTGCTGTCCAGATGCTTTTTTCTTTACGAAATCTGCGTCGGGTGGATTTCATGAATCTGACTTGTAGTTCATAAGTGGGACCCAATGGTGAATAGACTGTTTGGTATCATCATAATGTGCCATTGCCACATAGCAAGGAAGCCAAATAAAAAGGCCAGTAATCGCCAGGTCAGTCCAAGCAATTACTAGCATAGAAAATGGAATTGGTAAACTGGTTTCAGGTAATTTCTGTTAATTTTGCACTAATTCTATTGGGGAAAAATAAATCAATCCTCCCCAAGAGGCCAAACTAATATTATGCTTGTATCACATAAACAATGAAAACTGTCATATGTTTCTTTGGAGAAAAGACTGACATCAACCAAAAAAATTTATGGTCCCGGTAGAGCAATGAACAAACGAGAATACCACTCAAATGATCTCTCATGTAATAGGGTCATTTGAGTTTTGAAATGTGTTAATATATCTCTGTAAGACGCTTTTCGGTCGGCCAGTCTATCGGTTGGAACCATTAACATTAAACAACAGAAAAAAGGTGTTTTGTGTTTGTTTTGTTTTTGTTTTTTCCTAACCTCTATTCTGAGACGAATGACGTAATCAATACATGGTACATCAAGGATTTTTTCATTTTGCAGTGTTACAAAGTACCTTCATTGATATTGGCTTAAACTTCCTGAGAAAATAGCTAAAACCGGCTAGATTTATCAATCTCAAGCTATATTTCCTGCTAAAAATATTATGTATACGCACTTATAGGCCATTCATTATTTGAAATATGCATACACAAAACCTCCAGAGGAAATCATTGATAGAAATCGTACATATGCTTTGATTTGAAAATAATTATTGTTTGTTCGTTCGTTTGTTTGTTTGTTTGCTTTTTCGATTGCAAGATACTTTGGTGAACAATCCCCTCTTCCGTCCCCCAGCTACTACTACTACTACTACTACTACTACTACTACTACTACTACTACTACTACTACTAGTGAAGTTTCTATTACCTTCTTCCGAATCCCATTGGAAACTGCATTTTCCTGCATTAATCCTGGTTTCTTATGAGAATTTAATGATGGTTTATTTCTTTTTTGACTAAAACACGATGGCCATTTAAATCAGTCGATATTCTGTTGCAGAAAACACTGTTGTTGGTGTCGTCTACGCTCTCTTCTGGTTCTGCATTAAAAATATAATTTCAGTTCGGGTTTAAAAGGATTGGATGAATTCTGTGTGCTGAACATATATCAGCATTTTTCAAGTTATGATTTTGAATCCATTGGTCGTTGCAAAGTTAGGGATATCTTCACCTCTTAGTTCAGTATTTTGTATCAGAAACTTCGAATGCACTCTTCCTTACCTTGTCATACTCAGGAATTTAAGTCTCCTATGAATTATCCTACAGGGGGTGAAACAACCCATGAATCAGTCAAAAAAAAGGTTAGGTAGCTGAGCCAAATAACATGACCATACGTCATCATTAAGAAACTAAGCCAACTATTCAACAAATTCCTCAGAGTGAAGTCCCAGAAGATTGGAACATCGCAATCATCACTATATTGCCTAATAAAGGAGCTTAAAAGATCTAGGACGCTGGATGCAAATGCATGTACATACCTTTTTCAAAAATGAGAACCAATCGAATCAACAAGACGCTTAATGGAAAATTACCACGGAGACAGGCTGACTTCAAAAGATATTACTTAACAATTAGCCATTTGTAATCAGTTGATCAATTAAAATAAAGCAGCTGAATAAAAAATGCCGCTTGCAGTTGTATTTGTTGACTTCAAAAGGCCTTCGACTTAGTGGAAATCCACAAAGTCATCCATGCAATAACACAACAAGGAGTAGACCCTGTATAAGTCGGACTCCGGCAACATATTTACCCAGGCTAAATAGATCCCATTCCGACATAAAATAAAAAAAATGGGTAAGATTACGTGACACTAGCTCATCCAAACTTTTCCCATTTCGCCTCGAAATGATCTTTCGACATTTACACAGGACAAATGACGGATACTACGATCAAAATCAAAAAAGCTAAAGAAAGACCATTACATCAATTTGGGATAAAGTATTTCCATAAAATCCTCAAAATAAATAGATCCACCGAAGAATCACCCAGGTTGGCAAACTTTTGGTGGAACAAACCAAACCTTCAAAAACAAAAACATCCCATTCGTCCTGGAAAAAATTTCTATAACCAAACCGTCAATCCGATAATCTCGTATGGAAACAAGCAAAAGATCAGCGAAGAAGCCTGCAACTTACACGGGAACAATCTTGTTTGATATCATATGGAGGGGTCATATGGCTCCACAGAGTATCCTACAAAACACAGCAGTCAGAGATATCGTAGAATCCATGGAAAATCTCAAGTGGCAATGGGCTGGTCATACAGCAAGAATGTTTGACAGGCGTTCAACATCACGGCACACCACGTGGATCACCAGATATCACATGCGACTAACAGAAAATGGATTGATGATTCAGAGAAGTCTTCCATATATTGGTTTTGTGGCATGGTTGATAAAAGGATCTTAAGAATCTTGGAAAAGGTGTAAGTCATGTGAAAAAAGCTGATAAGGATCAACATATTGAGATTAAATACTGACATTTTATATAAAACATAGTTTGACGCAAGGACACAGTTGTTGGATTCCCAGTGAGGAATGAACCCACTACTATATACCGTCAGATTTTCTCATACGAGTCATTTTTTTACAACGAAATCTAGAGACGTTGAGAAAATCTTTGATAATAACTCGTTTTGTCAGGTTTTGTTATGTAAACAAAATAACTGTTGCATAAATCTGTATTTATAAATCACATCATAGGCCACAGAAACATACATTTTATTACCAAGGTATCATATATATATATATATATATATATATATATATATATATATATATATATATATATGTGTGTGTGTGTGTGTGTGTGTGTGTGTGTCCTGAATACATCATTTGATTTTTTTGTGCATGTTAATACGGACACCTTGACATTCTATAACCTTTATTGTTCTTCCTCCATCGATTTTCTTGCCGTTTCCATTGTTCCGGCTTTAACGTTACTTGCAGCAGTTTTTATTGCTCCCCAGAGATTTTTGCTTGAATATTGTTTTTCAATCCTTTTGATGACTGACAACAAGTTTACAATTGGCTTACAATCTGAAAAAGCTGGGGGCTGTTCCATCATTTTCATGTCTTTGACCCATTTTTTTGGCAACATGGACGGTTAGTCATGTTTGCAGAATGTGAAAGGACATTGCCTTGCATGAATATACTCTTCAGCTTGAAACTTATTGGCTGTGACTTGTACCACTCAAAAAAGTACTGTCCAAAAACTTACAATAAATCTGCTTTTATCTCGACCTCATCCCCTTCTTTTAGTGGACCTATAATCTTATTGCCTACAATACTATCCTAAAACATTACTCAACTCACACCGTGTCGTTGAGAAATCAGCTCTCGTATACTTATTGCATAACCTATAGTACCTGTTGGAGATGTCTGCTTAAAGTATTTTGATTGCCCACATGTTCGTCTCTGTTTACATTCGCAAACCCAGCTCCTTTGAATATTTCCTTACTGTTAGATCTATTTTTCTGCTTATCACCTTTTTAACTTTCCTCTAATTTCTTTTTGTGAACTTCTTAAAGCCGGTTTTTCCTTATTCTCATCGTACCAATGTTTTCAATTTCTTTTTTGATTGCTTTGTGATCTCTTTTCGACCTTATGGCAATTTTCTATGTTGATTTCCCATTACACAATATCCTCACAATATCTCGCTTTTCTTTCAGTCCTACATCTTTCTTACGACCCATGGCAATTCTTATCTTAGATAAAAAATTTTTTAAGTCAATATCAATAACTCTACTGTTGTATATGCGTACCGACAATATAATGGACAATCTTTAAGTCACCTAATGAAATCTCATACCAAATAAGTTTTTGTGAATATTTCTTATGGAAGTTGATATTATAAGCAGAAAGTCACTCGGTATATTTATCATGCAAATACATATATATCCTGATAATGTTACCGATTATTTGATACCAATTTTATTGTATAAACACCAATTTGCATAATAAAATCTACTCAATGAAATTTTGAGAAGAATCGAGATCATTCTGATCCCATTTTTGTTTGACTTTTATCGTTACCGAAATTTCTGATCAACCCTTTCTACAGCCTTCCAGAGATAGAAAATTAGTTACGTAAGAGAGTTTTTTTTTACAGAGATGAGGGCTAACTGAGAAGACCTGTTACAATCAAATGATCTGACCAGCCCATTCACAGAAACGTCTGCAATGCAAACGATTCTTCCTAAAAAAAAGAATTCATCTGGCAATTATACTATTCCAACGTTTGAACCTTCTGTATTGGTTTGAAATGACGTGATGTGTTCGCAGTTGAAGCCCCTAATATCTGGGATTCCCACAAAATTACTATTGGTATCAATAATCCCAAACTTAGACCCCATGAACTGATGCTGAACACTTGACACTGCAGTAGTGTCTACTCCAATTGTTTTGCTCGCGCTAAATGCAGTTTTAGTAGCATTGTGTCCAAATTTGAAATCGTAATTGAAATTAATTTTACTTCCAAAGTAGAAGTAAATTGAACCTGCCAAGAAATGCAATTATATTTTTTACTTTCAACGAAAGTCTCTTTGATGTAAAGATAAAACGTCATTGCACCTGTATCGACCTGATGTTTACTTCCATAGAAAAAAATGAAACCAAACAGGGGCTGGTATAGTAGCAATAAGGTTTCTGGCAGAGATGAGGAAATGCGAAACTTGAACCACTAACATACGACTATGAATATAGTTTTATTTCTTCTTCCTACCGCGAGGATTTATAGTTACAGCGTATATATAGAGTGAATGAAATGTTTGATCGATTTCTTTGATATATCTTCTTAACCATTGTATCAAGGGTTACATGAACGGTTAAGCAAGCGAAAAGAATGGCTACATTTCGGATGGACACGTGCATAATCAGACTTTCTATTCATTAATGGAAACTTCGAATTAAGACCAACTTGTTTGCTGATTCTGATACCATCGTATTTTTCAATCTCCGGCTGAGAAGATAAGGAAAACAGCTTTCCACAGATAAACCATTATCTTGATTAAAACTGGTGCGGAGTAATCAAATAACCTCAAATCCTTTTTGCTAACTGGATAAGCGTTCAGATTTCAGAGACAGTGAAAACAATTTGATGAGTTTGTTTTAGGCACAGCCAAGTCGGAAATGATATTCAAAAGAAACTTAGATATATTTTTATTGATATTTATTTGATTTGTACTATCCTACTTTCTTTCACCGTCTCTTTTCTACGTCTATTTAGAAAAAAGAGTAAATTGCTTAAAATGTATGCATATGAATATCCTTCTATGAATAGTATATGTGAATACACGCACACGCATACATATATATGTGTGTGTATGTCTGTGTGAGTATGTGTGTGTGTGCGTAACTGAGCAGCAGTAACAGTAAAAAAACAGGGACGTATTAAAATTTTGTATGTTGTTGTTGCTTTCAATGCTGTCTTCTTCTTCTTCTTCTTCTTCTTCTTCTTATTATTATTATTATTATTATTATTATTATTATTATAATTATTATTATTATTATTATTATTATTATTATTATTATTATCATTATTCAGCGCGGTATTTTTATCCATGTTGAGTGATCAGAATGTTGTCTCGTTGGGAAGCTTTTTCTATATTCAATATTTACGATGTATATTATTTTTGGGTTTTTGAAAAAAAGACCCCACAACGAAGACCCTGTACAATTGCATACTTAGTTAAAACTTGATAAATAAAAACAAGGATTATGAATGCGCATATTAATCAAAAGTTTAATCGTTACCATTATTATAGTTTCAAATTTCAGATTGATATTTTTATAGTTAAACAACCGTACATATCAACGATAGCGAAGGCTTTGTCCTTTTTCTTATCGTTTGTGTTTGTTTATCTGTATTCATCTGTGTTTGTTCTAGTGCTTCAGGCCAAAACGTTATTTTACTGACTTAAAAATTAGAATCAACACTCCACTAAACCCCTTTCTAAAATGTTTATTTTATCAACAGAAAACATTTTTTTTTAACTTGGGTCGGAGGCTCATTCTGACAGGTTCATTAATGACATATATATTCTTCAAAATATAGATAATTCTAGACGTTTTCATTCAAGTTTAGATGTTCCGAGTAAAAATCCCAATAATTTCACAAATATATTAAACCCCCTTTCTTGTTGTACATCAAAAATACCCGTCTTCAATCAGGCAAAGAATGGCAGGGTACGTGTTCTAAAACAATCAATGATAGGGTCATCCATAAGCAAAGAATTTTCAAAACGCTAGAAAATACCATGAACGCCTGGAATCAGACTTTAACTAGTAAAGATCATACTTAACCAGCTCTTTCCACATTAACCTACAACCTAGACCACCTCCCATGAACGCAGACTGTCGTGACAGTCACCAACATTACTGCATCTCTTCCCCCTTCCATTTACTTTTCAGTGTGATTGACCAGGGCTCCAGCCTACATCATCTTCATCATCATCATCATCATCATCATCAGTCTTTCAACGTCCGTCGTTGGACATGCAGACCCCTATAGTTTGCTTGGACATCTCCCAGTAAAGACAAACTCCAGTCAAAACTACGATCAAAGGAACATGACGACAACTCAGTGGACGGTATGATACAAAACGTTGGTTAATAGACTGAGGCCAGCCCTGTAGACATTGCAGATCACCTCAAAACTCCATCGTGAAAGCTCAACTGTTATTCCACTTACATAGCCCCGCCATCAAAGTACCCGATAATCGTAGAAAATCTTCCTGAAATATTCGTCTGCAAAGCCAAGCCATTGATTAATATGCATTGATCATTGATATTCATGTAATCTAGTTTGTTTTGTTTTATTTTACTTTCAGAGAGTTCGTTATCAGGGGAAAGTAAAACCGTTTTTTTTTCTAATGTTGATAGGTTGTTTCTATATTTTTAAAGAATATACACTTAATTAAAATGCGCTAAGCCTTTATATTAAGCATATGCAAAAGTTTTCTATTGTGAATTTAGTCCCATTGGGAACATTTACACACACTTGATATGTAGAAGAGATCTTCAGAAGAAAATTACATATAATCCGATTGTCAAATTTCTGAAGTCTCCCGTGGCATTTGCTCTAGACAATATTGTCTGATCTTCTGTGGTTTTATATCCTGATGCCTTTTTCTTCTACTTTGTGATGAATGTTTTGGAAAGTTGAATGTTTAAAAAATAACCCACATTTATTTTCAATAAAAACTATATTTATTTGATTTTAAATTCTGTATTTCAAGCATAAATCTTGGCAAATTCGGACAATTCTTGCCAAGTAGTGTTAAGTTATTCCTGATGATTCTCGGAAAATTCTAGTAATCTTAAACGATTCTGAGTAATTTTTAGATATAAATACTGCAGTTCACGGCAGATTTCAGTGTTTTTTTTTGCAATTATCAGCATCAGCAGTTGTCGGCAATTCCCGGAAAGAGATACTAATTTCTGGCATTAATCGGCTCGTTCCCGTAGTACTTACCAATTTGGGGTATTCCAAATAATATTCGTTATTTCTTGGCAATTTCTGTCTTTTTTCGGCTGTTCTCGGTGATATCAGGCAATTGTTGGGTAAACTTACTGCAGCAGTTTTTGTCAATTTCCGTTAATCTCCGTTACTATTTTACTACTTCCATCAATATCAGCCAATTACCAACAACAACTGTAAATTTCGGTGGGGAATTCGCTTTTTTTTTTCTCCAGAAAATTCCTTAACGGTTTAATGATATTTACCATCGGGAATTTCAATTAGTTTAGATGATTTTCAAACATTCTTCTAAATATATTAATCAGATCCTGAACATCATTTTCATAATTATTGGGCAATATCAAATTTGCTACTTTTTGAAAAATCCCGGTGACTCTGGGCAATTTTCTAACGTTTGGTAAATTTTGACAGTATCTCATCCTCTTCAGTAATGTAGAGACTTTCCTGGTAATTGTCAGACTTTTCCAGTATTGTTGAGATTTTCCAGTGTATGTCAGATGATTTTCAGCAATTATCGGAAATTAAAATTCGGGTATAAACCCTCTCTGTTCTAATATATATATATATATATATATATATATATATATATATATTCAACCCAATGAAGCTCGATGGAAACAACATGTACGTTGTGGAATAACATAGTATGCAATAATCTGCAACTCATTCGAAAAGTTTTTGCAGTCTTTCAAAGTTTTTCTACGATTAATATAGTTTAAAATACAAGTGAGATCAGCACGTGTTAGCATTATTTTGCTAAATCCCTATCATATATATATATATATATATACATATATATATATATATATATATATATATATATATATATATATATATATATATATATATATATATATATATATATATATATATATATATATATAATGAGGGTAATAATTTTTCCTGTGCCTTATCAAAAAAAAATTCTCATTGATTCCATAACTGTTCTACTTATGGTATTCAGTTATTTATTTGAAGTGAAATCTCCTTACTACATTGAATCAATTACACGTTTGTTGCATATTTTATCATTGTTCTCTCTCCGTTTCCTTTTTTTCTTTTTTTTTTCTTCCTCTCTCTCTTTCTCTTTCCCTCTTGCTCTCTTCATCTCTTCAAAAAAAAAAAAAATATATATATATATATATATATATATATATATATATATATATATATATATATATATATATATGATATTGGATTCTATTATTTGACAAGTCAGGCGTCACTTCACTTTTTGTGATATACGCCCTTTTCTCTCTATTTATCTCTATATCTAATTTGGCAGAAATTCTTCATCCATGTAAGTTTTGCTGCACACGATCAACAAGGAGGTTTGTTTTAACTTTCTCTGTTTTCTCATAAAAAATCATTTCAAGGTCTAACTGATGTAATAATTGACCACATGTTAATTTAAATCAAGCACTTTCGACTGATTCATCTGTTTATTATCAAGATCATAATATTTTGATCAGCAACACTCAAATACTACACAAATTTAATTGCAAAAAGACTTTGTGCACTTGAAAACATTCTGATAAAAATTAAAATTCCTGCTATTTATATGATCTCCTATAGACATTGGCAGGGAGTATTCCTAATTCCTAATAACTAAAAGTCACACCCCAGCATAAAAAGGAATGAGAGACCCTGCCTCAGATAAAATCTTGCAAATAAAATCCTCACCATTCTCACTTTCACTACTTGCAAATTCATGATGTCGAAAAATAACAGACGAGTCAGTAGAAAGCGCTCGATCTGAATGAACATTCAGTAAATGTCTACGTCAGTTTGACCCTGGAAACCGTTCTCTTCTAAGAAAACAGGAGAAATTACTGAGAAAATCAACCTCCAAAGAGGGAGAGAGAGAGGGAGGGGAAAGAGAGAGAGGGGGAAAAGGAAGAGGAAGAGAGAGAGAGATTAGTGCAGGTATGTTTATAAGCTGCCTTTGATAACAGTCATCCAAGATCCTGGCTATGATAGCTTGATTTCAAAGCAAGTACATTTCCTGACTCAAAATGTTGTGAAATCGTCTCATCTGACTCCTATAAAAGTAAAAATTTATACTCATACCTTTGAATGACATAGTTGATTAGTTGGTTTATATCTTTATTTTTTTGAGCAGTTCTGTATTTGCATGAATAAGAATTAGATGAACCACTGTATAGGAGAGAAGCACATGCTCTGTCTGACCAAGATTTGTCATTTCTTAAAAACGCTTTTTGATGACGGTAGAGTACAGTTGCCTAAATTATGCGATAAAGCGAAACAAAAAACGACGAAATTAGTCAACTTAACCAATATCTAATGACAAATTTGGAAGTTTTTTAAGAAACAAAATTATTTCGATCTGCCCTTAAATGCTACTTGAATTATGACCTTATGCCACGTGTTCTATTTCATCAACTGAAAATTTACATGCGGCCCACATTTATCAACCTAAGCTTCAACAAATTGTTTCGTCAAATAAAAAAGTAATGATATCAAGAAACCTTTGAAATTGGTACACAATACTTTTTAAGCAATGTTCTTATATATTATGGTATATAAATTCTTTTGTAAAAGTTTGCCTTTCTTGGTTATCTTTTTGGATGCTAAATCCTTAGTGTCAGGTGAATATCAAACAGAACCATTCATTGGGAAAGAGAAGTCATTTTAGTTAGGATTAGAACCCATATATTCCTATGAGCCTATATTTACCTAAATTTAAAATGCCATAGAAAATATATTCATGAAAGAGAGCAGATCAAATCACATATGACCACTCCGAAGAAGATAAGAAATATGTGGGTTTTTTTTACATAGAATGAATCTTTTCTTACAAAATAAATTGTATTACCTCATTTTCATTTGCCTCGTATTTCTAATTATACTAAAGTCAGTTGAAAAATCCTTTGTGAATGAATGGGTTGGAAAATCACGACATAAGCGGATAAAATCGCTAATAAAGCTCATCCAGTTAAGTGGAGGTCGCGGTTTCAATCCCTGTTTGGGGTTATGCCAAAATAAATGCTGGTCAAGTGGAGAAGCATATTAGCATCAAAAGAAAGATTAGAATATCCAGGTTCTGAATTAATGGCCTGTATAGCAACAAGGACAACGTGCATGGGTGGGGGATTGAAAAGGAAGGCTTATGGTCAACCTTCTTCGATGGTCACATGACACTACCGGCGACAACAGAGACGAGTAAACAACTTTGGCTGAGGATTACATTCATGATGCAATCAAGTCAGAGTGAATTTGATTTGTTTCTCAATAACAACAAATTTTTAGAAAATTTTGCAAAAGACATGGAAATAAGAGATTTCCTTGAAGATTGTTTTCATTACAAGAGCCTTGCAAGTCAAAAGAACTAATCACAGCATATGCTCACCATGTATGTGTTGTGAGGCCTAAAATGTATTAGTTTTCTTATTGGCTTTCTATATTTCTTTATAGGTAGCTGTTTTAAGATTCAATGATGGTGAAATTCGTGACGGAACGAAGAAGAGAAACTAAGGGATTTTAGTCATCAATTTAGCTGAGTAAGAGCATGCACAAGTGAAGCTCAAACGGAAGTTAAGAGACCAACGCGCTGGTCAGGAAGACAAAGATGCCAAACTCGGCGTGTAGATGAGGAGATTTGTATATTCCCCTCGGAAGCAGAATAAACAATCCAGAAAAGAACAGACACCTAGAAAAGGCTGGAAGGTACACGATAAAAACCTCATGTAAAAACAGAACAAATAAGACGAGGAAATTACTTCGAATCAACCACGTAAAATAAGTTATGATCTACTTTTCACCTTTCTGGAATCTCTGTGTAAGTACATGACAAGAATCATATAGGACCAGTGAATACATAAATAAATCTACCTTTTTCAGGCTCAAAGTGGCCCGAGAGCAAAACATTATGTGAAGAAACGAGAGGGCGCTCTTTGCATGGACTAAAATGTAATAACGTATTTAAACACACAACTCTTTGTAATAAAATTAGGTACTACCAATTTCTTCGGAGTGTATTTTGTGCCTATATGAGTGTAAATAGGCGTTAATATTCATTAATGATTGTGCTTTGAGTCTGAACCAGTGTACAAAATATGTTACACTTGAATTTAATGATTTCATGCAAAAAAATTCTTCAATAGTTAGAGGGATGGTCAATCAATGCAGTGACATTGGCATGATTTTCTAGACAATACAATAATGTTAAGACTGAACATCCTGAGCCTTTTAACACTTGTCAGTTGTTGTTCCATACTGAGAAAAAAAAAATAAAATTAATGAATATGTTAAAGAGAGTATAAGATGAAATAATTCAACACCAATATGTTAGGGAACTTAAGTAACCAAAACAGGTAGATGTAGTCTTTGTCACTATGAATGATCATTGAATTGACTAGAACCAGAGAAAGTGGAAAACTTCTGGCTCTGGCCCCTTTTGATATGCAGTTGTGTGGATCCAGAGATAAGACACGTAATAACAAAGTCAGAAGTAAAGTGAGAGAATAGTCCATGAAGGTGTTACTAAATGCCAGAATACTATTTGATTCGTCTCAACAATATACACGAGGCTATTTCAGCTAAGAAGAAGTAAAATTTCTGTGGAAGCGAGATAGTATGAGACGTGGATAATTAAGGTTTGTGATTTTAAAACATTTTGTCAAATCATTCTCCTCCAAAATTTTCTACATAATTATTCTCTTAAAGATGACATCATGAGTCAGTTTGCATGAAGTGTATGATTAAAACTGACGTAACGAATTCAATATTCCCTTGGATTAACACGCAACGGATGTGACTCAAACTGTGAGCTCTACTTGTTGTTATAATTATTGATCCTTAATCATCAAATACGTCTTTTGGATAACATATATATATATATATATATATATATATATATATATATATATATATATATATATATATATACATAAAGTTGTAGAGATGGATATATATGTATATAAAGAGAGAGACAGACAGACAGACAGAGAGACAGACAGAGACTGAGAGACAGAGATGGATAGATATATAAATCGAGAGAGAAAGAGAGAGAAATAAATAGAAAGATATATGTACAGAAAATATGCATGTGTTTACTGATGGGGATATTCAAATGTTACAACAAAGATTAAACAAGTGTTGTTCGGTACAAGTTATTGTATAAACAATGATTTTCTATGTATTCATGCATGCACTTTTGTGGATCTATAGGTACGCTTACCTCGATATCAGCCAAGAGGGAAGTATGTTTGATTCTGCATCAATGTATATGAAGTCGACAGAGACTTTCCCCCGATTCCTGGAATAGCACTGACAAAGGATATCTTCGAATCTTGTTTCCTGCATTCTTTTGGTTTTTCCCATACATCAAAACCTATTTATAAATCCAAACAGAAATCCGTATAGAATGCTTTAGAATCGAAGTTACTGACGACCTGGAGTGTCGGAATTTCTATTTAAATCTGTTGACAAAGTACACCTACTTCAAAAGAAAGAAAAAAGAGACTTTTTTTAAGCCCCGAAGTTGTTTTGCATATGAGCAAAACTACATCTCTTGCAGGACTAAACTCATTGGAACTGAAGTGAGGTGTGAACTCCTGTGATGTATTTATAGTCATCAAATAAACACGTTGGAGAATTCAATCTACTACTGAACAGTTTTATAATATTCTATTGATTTTACTGCTAATATTCTGATGACTTTTTCCGGCGATATGGCAAAGTTGTTTATCGAGAGAAAAGAACGTTCTAAATAGATATATGCATGTTAATTATAGTTGCAATCCAATTTAATTTTTCTTATGATGGCAGCAGGTTTATATCTAGTCTAATGTAATTTTATGTTTTGGAGAAAAATATAAAAAGGCAATTCAATTTAAATTTGATCGTGTATAGAAACATATATTCAATGGTGTTTTTTCCAAAATAAAAGAGGAACAGATTCGGTCACGTCATTGAATATTTTCATATTCTTCACGAGTTGAATTTTGAAGAATATTTCTTCTTCTTCTTCTTCTTCTTCTTCTTCTTCTTCTTCTTCTTCTTCTTCTTCTTCTTCTTCTTCTTCTTCTCCTTCTTCTTCTTCTTCTTCTTCTTCTTCTTCTTCTTCTTCTTCTTCTTCTTCCTCTTCTTCTTCTTCGCATCATTATTATCATTAGTATTAGTAGTAGTAGTATTTGCAATTTTACACCAGTTGCCCGGTGATTATCGCTGGAGATTGAGTGACAGCAAATCTCTACTTGTTTCCAGCCCTCCCCCCCACATTCTCATAGACCACAGCAATACTATGTTTACAGTTTCACACCATTTGCTCAGTGGTCATCGCTGAAGGTGAGTGACAGTAAGTCTCTTTAGAACTTCAGCCCACATCTCATCTCTCCCTCAGCTATCACGCCAGTGCTGCAGTTCACATTGCCGCTTTCACTTTCCTTCCTCAGTTTGGCCACTGCTAACATTTTTTGTCTAAGACCTAATATTTCTAGTACTTTCCTCAGTATACGTGCAGTTCCAAGCAGTCCTGTGGTCTGTACTATCTCAATCCTTCCTTTTATTCTGAGTTCCTCTAATCTCGTCCTCAGTGTCCTTGGGACAGTCCCTAGTACTACACTGACTTTCATGCTCCATATCATCTTCAGTTCTCTTGCTAGATCTAGGTATTTTTCCAGTTTTTCACTCTCTTTCCTCTTCACTCTATGGTCAGCAGGCACAGCCATGTCTATTATTTGTGAGGCTTTCCTCTCCTTGTCTACGATTACCATGTCCGGTCCTCTCACCTGGATTAGGCGGTCAGTTTGGATGTCAAAGTCCCAAAGTGATTTGAGGTTTCCATTCTCCAAGACTGTCTCCGTGTTGTGCTGGTACCACTCATTCGTAATGGTTGAATCCAGTTCGTTCACTCAGTTCCCAATGTATCACTATCGTGTCTGTGTTTATACTCCTTCTAGGCAAGTTGACTACATTCACTAGTTATGTGATGCACGGTCTCTTCTCTTCCACCACGCAGGTGGCACTGTCTGTCTGTCTGTGTTGTGTCAATTTATGTTTTATATAATTTGTCCTGATGCATTTGTTTTGAGCTGCCATGATGATGGGCAATTCTGTGTCTCACTTTTAGTTCCCTTTTCGTAGTCAAGTCCATAATTTCTCGACTGGTACATCCTGTATCTGTCTTTTAAATTCTCTGTATGATTTTTTTCTTTTTTCATTTTTCTTTCCTTGTTTAATGTGCTATTCCATTATTAACTACTTTTTGATTGTTTGCTGTGCTGCTTCGGGCATTCTTTGTGACGTCATCACTGTTTGTTTGCACATACTTTTCTAGACCTGCTTTGGCTCTTCGGACATAGTCCCTTATGCTGATGAACCCCCTGCTTCCTTCTTTTCTCTTCACATTTCGTCTATCCGTGTCATCTCTGGGGTGTATGGCTTTATGCATTGTCATAAGCTTCCTTGCTCGCCGGTACATTGATTGGGGTTCTTCCTATGTCCATCCAAGTTATGGTCCTGTGTTTCTCACTACTGGTATGACCCAGGTGTTCTTTCCTTTCATGAGATTCCTGCTGTTTAAATTGGTCTGTAATATCTTCTTTATCCTTCTAAGGTATTCTCTCTTTATTTTCTCCTTCATTTCATCCCGTTTTATCGTATCACATTCAAGAACTCCCAAGTATTTATATCGGTCTTGCGCAGTCAGTGCTCTAATCTTCCTATTGTCTGGAAGTTCGATTCCTTCTGCTGTTGCGAGCTTTCCTTTGAGCATTACCATAATTGTTAATTTTTCTTTTCGAAACAACACCCCAATGTCATCACTGTATTCTTTCACTTTGTTGAACGGCGTCTCAAGCTCTCCCCTGTTTTTTTGCAAAAAAATTCATATCGTCCATGTACATTAAGTGCTTGACTTTTCTTTTGGTTTGGAGAAATGGTATCCTTAGTTGTTTTTCAGGGTTTTATTGAGTGGTATCATAGAACAAATGATTGTGGAGAAAGTGAATCTCCCTGGAAGATCCCCCTCTTTTATACTTACCTCTGCAAAACTTTCTCCTCTGGCTGTCAAGTCTACTATCCTGTTTTCATAGAATTGGCAATGAATTTCATCACTGGTTCACTGATCTTGAATATTCTGAGGCGTTCGAGTATTCAGCAGTGTGGAATCATATCGTATGCTTTTTTGTATCCATCTCATTGCAATGTTCTTCCTTTTTCTTACTTCTTCCAAGATTATCCGGTCAACGTAGAGCGAGTCATTTACCCCTTACATCCTCTCCTGCACCTTTTTCTGTTATTCTGGTAATAGCCCCCCTTCTTCCCTTCGATATGTACATTCTCTCCGCTATTTGTCCGGTCTGGATTTTCCACATGAGTGGTGAGCAGGTGATTAATGTACAATTGCTTGCCACGTTCACCTTTTCGGGTCTTTTTAGATAAGGGTGGATCTACCTCTGATCATACATTCTGGTACTTGCCTTCATTTAGGCAACTTTGGAGTAGATGGGTGAGTCCCTCGTGTAATGTGATGAATATAGCTATATAAATTCAAGAGAATAACATCTGTACCAGGGCGGTTTGTTAATATACTTAAATATTTTGGATAATATCAAGTTTGCACTTTTCTAGTCGTCCATATTTAACTGTCCTATACCAGCTCAGAAATCGAATTGGAGTCTCATGACTTGAAGAAAATTGACTCAATACACATTTAAAAATTAGTCATTCTACCGTTAAGAAACACGCGCAATGAGCAAATGGAATAGTCCAGTCGAATTCCTCAAAAAATGGTCAAACCCAGACGTTTGATAAACTATTAACAACTTTGGAACCGAACAAAATTCGGTTTTATATAAAGTAACAGAAGAGAGACCTGAGGCGTGAGCATGGGGAAAATTTCCTATTTACCAAATGTAAAAGCTGCTATCTAAACAAATTGAGGATTTGTAAATAGAATTGTTTTTATTCGGAATTCAAAATGATCGACCTCAAAGCTAAATGTATAGGAAAAATTTGATGTGATGTTTAATTTTATGGTTGTTGAATCGATCAGCCATTTGGTTGGCTATAAAATAGGAAATATCAACTGTGAATAGCCATGAAATAGCTACCCCAATTGCTTGAAAGAGATAGAAATGTCCTTATTTTACAATGCGCCTTTGTTATCTTATGATAAATGAGCATATTTTTAGGAAAGATTGAGTGTGTATAACTGTATTGTGTTGATGACGTACAGGACTATCTAAAAGTGAATTGCGTATAGCACATCACTTTCTAGATTGTGACCTTTTAGAGGTAGAATGTTTGCAACGAGGATGAAACATATTTGCAAACCATACGTATTAAGAACTGATTTATTGCTATTTTTTCTTTGAAATTCAAGGGTGTCAATTTCGAAATTCAAAATCACAACTGTGCATATATATTTTTTCCAATCATTAGTAAGTCACTGTGGATGCATCCATACCAAAATATAATCTCTTCTCCTCTGGCCTATTGCCCAAGCGTTCAAAAAATTTCAAAAAATGTTTATTGAAAACTTCTGGAGATATCGTGTGGACAGACAGTAGCATATACAGAAATGTTCGAATGAAACCGAAAAATAGCTCTCAGATAAAATTACATGTCTGGATCCTTCCCCAAATTGACTCACGTTTTTACATAATGTGGTTTACCAATCAACAAAATTCCATTGGAACTTATGGAAAACCTTTAGGAATAAAAGAAATATACGTTCACCTGTTGCTTAGTTTCAAAATGGCCACCATTCATAGAGAAACTTCAGACAATTATCCTCCTAATCTGTATTGTCTATAGATATGATTCAAGCTGGCTGTTTAGATTCTATGAACAAATATATTAAATTCTATGCTTTTATATACATTTTGATTTATCAATTTGGCTTTACCTGACACAGGATTCGTAGAATATCTGCAAAGAATCATTCAATATTGCATATTTACTCATGGTTGAGTTAGAGCACTTCAAAGACAATGTGTGAATCATTATTGGCGATTATGTCTCTGTTTTTTTGACTTAATAGCCAAAACTGACCGAATATACAAAAAATATTACAATTTTTAGTGTGCTGTAAAAACTAATTCCCTAAGATTTAACACTTTTTTGTCATTCTAAATGGATTTGTCACATCTTTTACACTGAAATCGCCGACAGTGTGTTTGTTTTCAGGTCTAATTCTATTGACTGGAATTTAGTAAAAGAAATAAATGAATTTCTATTTCAAAAGCCAGTTGTTTAACTGGTAAATCGGCTGATATTTTTCGAATCCTAATTACAAAAATGCTACTGCTTGGTGGAAGCTATGTAAATTTGGATTTAAATATATTTTAAATCTAAGTTTAGATTTTCTCTCAATAGGATTGTGGCGTGTCCGAGTGTTGTAAAGTCATAAACCGTGGTGTTTATATATATATATAAGTATAAATCATTCAATAATCATCGGGTGGGATGTCAGTCCATCACTTGATCATCATAAAAAAAAACTGACCTTCCATTATATTGATCTTCACAGTACACTAGTACAGGGATTTTAACAGCAGTCTAAAGCTAACTTCCATAATGTGTAATGTATGTTTATGTATTTCCTCCAAAATTTGTTTTAGGTGTAAGAAATTGAACCTAAACAAATCGCTTGAAGTCATGGTTTTTATTTTTACGGAAAGATTAGTATATAGTGGATATATGTTTGAATAAAGTGGGTGGATAGGAATAAGACCTGTTTGAAGAAGATTGAGTAGGGTTACTTTTGGGGAACGCGAAAACAATTCTTCTCATACCACTTTATCTGGTCCTAATTTTACGCTTTGCATACAAAGTATTCAATGTGTATCCGGCCTACAAACTTATTGTTGAGGTAATGGATATGGATACTTTAATAATGGGTGTCAGTTTGACAGTAGATACCGATAGAAACCCGATCTCCTAAGATTTATTGATCATACGCTGAGGTATATTAATAATGAGGGGATCAGTTGATTACTTCATGACAATAGAGAACCAATCCCCAACTTTGTGCGAATCTTGTTCTTTCTAAATATCCTTGTATTCGAACATATGTTGTGTATGTGTATGCAGTTTTTATAAAGTTGTAGCTGGCTTACAAACTTGGGTTTTAGCATAGATTTAGACAGGCTAATTTCGCGTTACGAAGCAACAAACTATGGTGCTTATAGATATACATAATAAAATGGACACGAGTACTGACACATACGCTCATATAATATGCATAATATACTGGCTGCATGATGTTCGGATGTCCTCCCTTGTCACTTGTAAATATTCAAATCCAATATAATCCGATTGTCTGGCGAATCGCGGCTTTACAGAATCATCCAAAATCAATGAATATGCTTACAAAGCTCACTCAAAAGTTGGAAAACTCGACAAAGTCTGAGTCAGCCTTACTCTATGATTGTGGTTTGGGGTATATTGGTCTCAAAGACTGTGGTCTCAGTCGTTTTACTGTTTGGTCTATTATTGCCATTTAAATATCAAAAACTCACTTCAGTAAATTTACAAATAAAAACTGATTGACGATGGGGGAATAGTTTACTGACATTTTCATACACCGATTGTTTGTCATTTTGCAACACTGATCGGTTGGTAAATTGATAATCCGGGTGAAGTTTGTCCAAATAAGCCAACTCTACCAAAATGACATGGGAGGAGGTGAAACATCATAAAAATCATTAACTTTGTTTTTTCTTTTAAAATCTTATTTTGACTGAAGGCTAACACTGCGCCCTTCCTTGATATATCAAATCTCTGGGCCAGGAGACAAGAATCCCAGGGCACTTGATTCCAACCGAACTCTGAGATGGGATTACGACTTTTATCCTCATTTGAGCGTCGGATTTCTTTTTTCGGTTTTCATGTTTTGTATTTCCAAATGCTAAGCAGTCGGAAATCGATGCATAGATTCTCTTGCGTGAGTGAAATGAAATTGCTTACCTGGAGAGATCACTTGTTGGTAGCTGAGTGAACGCGGAGAATTTTCAAGGAGCGATTTTCAAAAATCTTCTGTTGAAGCCATCAATCCTACGTTTGATGCTTCCATAATTCTGGGGCTGGATCTGGACTCAGCCAAGGGGAATTGAGATGCCCACCTCACCTTTTTTTCTCTATTATTGACATGCGTGGCAAATGAAAATTACCCGAGCGATCTAAAATAAAACGTTAGTGACGGTCTAGAAGTTTTTCCCTTCTCTCTCTCCTTGTGAGTTGTCCTTTCCTCCACTGAAACTGCTGCCTGAAACGTTGTGGGTAGCCACGGCTGTATCTTCTCATGTTTCACGGCCACCAATGTCCTTTGAAAAGAAAATTCCAAAAGCGGGCGTTCACACTTAGATGCAACATCAATTGTCCCTTCATTTATTAATACAAGTTCAACCTCTGAACATGTGTACGCATATATTCAGCGTATATTCAACCCATATATATATATATATATATATATATATATATATATATATATATATATATATATATATATATATATATATATATATATATATATATATATATATATATATATATATATATATATATATATGACTCATATGGTGCTCCTGGCCCAAGGTGTTTCAACTTGAATGCATATTTACGGATTGGGGTGTTATTTACAATCTGGTGTCGCGATGATTTTTTTCACACTCTGCACTACATGTTAGCGATAAGTCCTGGATGGTTAAGCAAAAGAAGTAACATGTTTCAACGGGAGTGATGCGCAATATTTTACTGAATTCTGTGATAAGGCAAACATTGCCCCGTGTTGAAGCGAATTATATACTTACATGGAAGTAAAGAAAATGTTTACTTCTAATTTATGTAATACGTATTTGCTTTGTTTTGATACGCTGAGAAGACAATTTTCTTGAAATTTTAATAATTTGATAGATACCAGAGTACTTACTCTTCTCATTTGAGCTCCAGCATTTCCATTCTTCCTCTGAGAACTGTTCCCCTTGATGTGGGGGGCTATTATGTTCCGATATTTTCAACTGCCGTATTATACCAATGTCTCTTTACAGAAGAAAAAAAAAATAGAGGTTCCCACAATTAAGAGACCTTGAGCGTTTCTTCATTACTGCATCTATGTACAACCCATGTAGGTGTTCAAGCAGGCGATAGTCCTTCAAGACACTCAACCCCTTCAAGTGCAAACTTGGCATACCAGAAACAAGACATTTTTGTCGAATCTGTGACGGATCATAGAATGTGGATTCGTGCTTTTTCCAAGACGTATCAGGGCTAATGGACGTAGAACTGCCTCAGCTGCTATACGAACCCGCTTTGTTGATTCCGTTTGACGTACTGAAAACTTTATTACTCAGATCTTTAACACTGATACATACACATAATCCGGTTTTATGCAAATAATTCTGTTCACAGAAAATGATACTAATAATTATCGAGTCAGAACCTTGATTCAGTTTGATGGCTAGTTAGCTAGCCTAGCATATCATCACTAGTTGAGAGTTGAATTTCCACGAAATAACCCTCACGCGTGACCTTGTGCCATACAATGAAAAAGTTAGTAGATACGAATACACCCAGTTTGTCATTCGGCGGTTTTGTGGGGCAGTATCGGTTAACAAGCCAACCAAATTGACCGTAAATACTTTGATGGGGTTATATTCTCACTAAACAACCAAAACTAGTGCATACTCAAATTAATATGATGAATAGCTGGATGACTGTCGATTACTGGTTATCAAGGTAGTTAAGTATATCCTTATTAATTTAGTGAATCCGATTTTCAATTGATAACCAAACTTTCTGGTTTTAAGCCAAATAAAGATAAGGAAAAACAAATGCTTGTGGCTGAGATAGCTAGGTAATTCATTACGATGCCAGAGCTCAGTATTTGAGCCATGACAAAAGCTTATATTCAATTCCTGATATTCAAAGCGAACGGCTTGACACTTTCAATATCAGAGATTGCATTCTTGAGACCTTCATTTATTTTAATGTAGGAATCTACTGTAAGTTTAGTGATTACAAATTACAAATTAAAATGAAGATGTTAAAATCGCCTTTTCAATTCGAGATGGAATTTCGAAATTATTTTTGGAAATATCTGTCCCCATCCCTGAAAACAATTATAAGAAATTTTTTTCTAATTAAAAAAGGGTGATCAATGAAAAAGTTACTTCCCTTGCTCTCTCTATTGGCAGTGATCTGCAAAATATCTGATTCTTTAAAAAAATTGCAGGCAAAAATTAGAGATGATTTTAGCATAAGCATACTTATTAAACTAAGCTCCTAATGGAAAACCGATTTAGGGATAAATTCACACAAACCAAAAGACATAATAGTGAGTAAATGTTTCAATTGTCAGCCTTCTAACTCCTAGTGGTTCGAACGTGTGCTACATATGTACATACACACATTGATAGCAAACCGGAACAAACTGGAAAGCGGAAGAACCTGGGTTGGCAGTTTTGGTTGCCAGTTTCCAATACAAGATTGTAAGCATATACAAGTGCAGCAGTATTGCAGAATAGTTAAGGATTTGGGACAAGTGAATATATTGGGAGGCAGCTGTTTGGGGCCAAGATTTAAATAAACCCAAATTGCTCACTTCCCAATCTTCACCGAGCGACCACATAAAGCAAATCCATGATAAGATTCTAATCCACTAAATGAAAACATAAACTGAAAAAGACATCAAGAAAAAATGATAATTAAAGAAAAAACAAAAAAAAAACGAGCAAACAATAAATCCAGTTTGAAAATAACTTTTAAAAAATGTCGACTAAAAAAGAACAGTCCAAACAAATAAAGTCATGGCACCTTATTGTCTGGTTGGTCTCTCTTAAATCAACTTTATTGGATTATTCTATCAGGTCTGTTTTTTTCTCCTCCGCCTTTTAGAAATTTGATGCTGTAATAAATACAGTTTATTGGATGGCAGATCATTTCTACTCTTCCTCTGCGTCCGGGCATTTAGAAAAGGAAACAAAAATCTCCTTTTGCTACACATTACGTTTATGGCGGATGGCGAAAGTTTACGACATCACGTGACGACTGAACAGTTGGGAAAATTGGGAAGAAGAAGAAGAAGAAGAAAAAGAAGAAGAAGAAGAAGAAGAAGAAGAAGAAGAAGAAGAAGAAGAAGAAGAAGAAGTTTATGCACGATAAAAAGAAGGAAGAATGTATATATCGGTAGGAAGAAAGTGAAAAATACGATAAAAAATAGTTTAAAAGGAGAAAGAAAAGAGAGGACACAAGGCACAGGAAAATAAAGAATAGATATAAAGAAGGAGGAGGAATTTAAAAGAAAAAAAAGAAGAAAAACGGAACAAAAATATAAGAAGGTGAACGAAAAGATAAAAGAAAAATAATAAGGAGAAGGAGAAGGAGAAGGAAGGAGAGAGGAGCAAACCAAACAGGAAAATAATTCTAAAAGAAGAAGAAGAAGAAGAAGAAGAAGAAGAAGAAGAAGAAGAAGAAGAAGAAGAAGAAGGGGGAGAAGAAAGGAGGAAAGAAAATGGGAAAAAGAATAAAAGGAGAATTAAAAAAAAGAAAAAAGAAGAAAAAAGGGAAAGAGACAAAAGAAGAAAAAAACGACGGATGCATACGAAAAGAAAAAGATTGTTTGAAAAAAGAGATGAAGAAGAAGTTTTCTAACATTTTCTTCTTTATTGAGTCGTCTTGTTCGATCATTTTGTCGCATCTCGAGGTCCTATTGGCGGGAAAGTGTGGCGCACAATTCCTATAATACGAGATGACTTTTATTTGTATTCAATTAATTAGAGTTGAAGCCAGTCTGATGAATACATGTTTAAAGCAAGGGAAGAGGGTGAGCTGACAATGGGAAACAGCTTTAGTAGCTTCAAAAGATCATATGACACAACACAATATGATTTGTCTTTGAGAAAATATATAAAGTAAAAAGTACAGAATTCATGTTTCATTGATATTTCGAATATATATCTTCTCAGTATTGAGCAGAGATGCACACACATGCAGAAAATACGCAGACACGCACAGGCTCACACTACACCCCCCCCCATGTATATATATATATTTATATGTATATATATATATATATATATATATATATATATATATATATATATATATATATATATATATATATATATATATATATATATATATATATATATAGCGTGGCTATTAAATAATGGAATCTTTGGCGAGATTGAACAATATGGCTAACGAATCTTCTCAATTTTATCGGGAGGAGTGCAAATCGCGTACATATGTGTTCGAGTAACATAAAAGATTTATGAAGATCTAGATGATGTCGAAAAGGTGAACACTTTGGTTGTCAATGATTATAAAAGACTGGTGAGAAACGAAAAAAACGTTTTTTGTTATTATTCCGATGCTGCATTTTTAATGATTTCTCGATATCATGAACAGTTTCATTGGTTTTTAATATATTGCATTGATTAAATGAAAAGGCTTAATATTCCCTGGTTTCTTTGTGATCAAGCAATCATTGTTACTAGTGGAATAGGAACTTTTGAATCAACCCCCTTATTCACTAGCTAAATTCAATTGGAAATTCAAGTTTTTACAGAATTTCTTCAATGAAAAATAGTTCAATTTTCTTAAATACTGCGATAGGCACCTTGTTCAATTCTTTACTCAAATTTCAACTTTGAGTTCAAGTTCTGAATTTAAAAAAATCTTTTTGGACGATGGAAGTATACCTTGCATGAAGAATAGAACGAAACGGGTAATATCAAAAAATATTATTTTTATATTCATCTCCTGAACTGAACGAACTTTCTTTACGTTACTATACCTCACGAAAAGACAATGGTGTAACGAAACTTTGCACCTATCCTGTGTAATGGAAGCAAAGTTCCAGAACCTCCGAAACATCGATTTTCAAAATCCGTCGTAAAAGCTTTTTGTGGTAAAGAGAATATAAACAGCAGAAGAAATAAGACGAAGCTGCACTTTTACATATGTTATTTGATAGAAACCTTCAACCAAAACTGTCAACATCAAAACAGTCGACTGTAACAATTTGTAAGCTGTTCTTACTGACCGACTCCGTATGTACGTACCATACGTACTGATCGCACAAATGAAAGTAGAAAGCTGCAAAAACAAAAATTGTTCTTCATTATGTGTAGAATTGTATTTGTTTGCCAATCACACAAAGAGGTTAGCATAGGATTTCAATTTACAATGCAATTTTTTGCTAAGTTGGCTTTTCACTTTGTATCTAGTAGCAATCATGCTTACTCATTGAAAATCTGCCTTGTTATTGTTATCATCTTCCCACAAAAGACAATCGTAATTAATTCATTACTAAAGTTTTCCCCCGATTTCAAAGAGAGAAGTATTTCATCCAATGAGCACCCATTCTTTCCTCAATTTTCTACTGATCAACCCCAACATGGCAAGGCGTTGGATGTGTGACGGTTTCTAGTTGATAAGTAAGCAGCCTTGTTATTCTTTTTCTGCGTTATTGCCTGGCTGTTGATTGATGCAACGAAGTTAAAAATAGCTAACATTATGCAATGTAAAATATAAAGAAGCGCATCTTTCAACTCCAAAATTGTTCTGCTTAAAAGCTTTCTTGCTCTCCTGCATCATAAGCGGATTCTCCACACGTTCATAAACAGCAGTTTATTTTGAAACATAATTTGAAAAACACATCTTGGATCATACACATCCTTTCTTAATATTGAAAGATCTTTTGAAATACAAAAATTAAAATTCCCATAATTTGTGGATATAAATTAAACTAAAACATCTATATATGCACCCATACACATTTGTGCACACACATACGCACACACAGAGACACACAGATACAGAGACACACAGACACACACACATATATATATATATATATATATATATATATATATATATATATATATATATATATTTGAAAATAAATAAAGTTGACCCCGAAAAGCCTTTTGTTCGTCTGACACTCTTCAGCGAATTGATTGAAAAAGGTATCGTTGAAGGGATTTGAAATTACGTAAGGACATTGTCTTAAAGCATATTGCCATTGATGGCTGTCCTACAATACACTGCATTGTCAATTAATTTTATCAAATTTTTATTCCACACAATGTAATAAAATATTTTGCAATCTACGAACGCGGATACATTGGCAGACTGCTTGGTGCTTGGTAACAATTTTCTTTGAACAGTATTACAGAACGTAGAATCGGGGAACTTTCTAGTTTGAAGCTAATTCAAGGCTATTTAACTAACTGGTCCAGGCACTTTCCGAAATAACAGTGTTAGTTAGCATTTTCAATATCCTTGATGGGATTCTTAACAATATTTCAGTATGGGTAGAAGAAAACTATGCTAATTTCAATCAATTAACAATTTTACCCAGATACAGATGTCATCATGTCAAGTAGCATTGTGGGCCACAAAGCGTACCTATAAGTATCGCAAAAAAATTTGGTTCTGCTAACATAAAGTTCCTGTTTTCAACTCTTAAAACCGAACCATACTAGAACAATTTCTGTTAGCGAAAGTACTTATGACAGGTATTGTAGTATCTGAATTGTTTGCGTCGGCGTGCACTGCTTCCACGTGTGTGTAAGCGTGGCAATGATATCGGCCATATGAATCAATCAATTGAGGGAGTCTTTTTGGCACCCGATGGATTAATGACTTCTGTCTTTACAACTCAAGTCTCGTACCCCGCAATGATTACTTCCTGATTGTCCATCATCGATGGAAGCATCAATTCGGAGAATATTTGCTCCAGTTGAGAACAATCAGGATATTTGCCGCCTGTTATATTTACCCCTACCATCCCTTCGTCCGGGTTTTTAAGCGAGACATCAATCATAAAACGATACGTTGGGCCCCGCTGATCTTACCCCAGGGAGCCTATATCAGTTTTTTTAAGAGTTTTATCAAGAGACACGATCATTTTAGAGTGTATTTTCTTCTTTTATATTTTTATTGTTTCATTGTTTTGGCAAGGTTAGAAAGTCCTTTGTAGCTTCTTTCTCATTAAAGATTGACTGAGAAATGTTTATATTATGTAATACGTATTGGCTGAATCATAGATTTCTCATCCATCAGATTTTGAAGGATCGATAACGTCTGGCAGCGATAAAGGATGGAAGAAAAAATAATCTTTAATTTCATCCAAATAAAAAAAGATAAAAAACGAAACTCTTCATAGAAGAAGGAAAAAAAAATGGGGAAGAAACGGTGTCTGGTACAAAATGACTAAAATGAATGAGTATTATGATATAGTGGCAAGTAAATATTTTGATTAGAAAACATACTTTTTTTTCTTAATTCCCGATTTTATTATTATCTGTAGAACTTAAAAAGTGAGAGAGCAGTTTTATTAACCTTGGTTTATCTCCGAATGCCGTGAAAGTGTTTCAAACATTGCAAATAATGATTTGACATAAATAGAAATAGTTATTTTGTATCTAATGTCGGGAAACCTTAGTGTTAAGGCACCGAAAATAACTTCAGGCACAGCAAATATCGATAATAGACGCGTGCATAGAAAAGAGTGCTTGCAAAATGTCTGTACTTCGATTAGAAAATAAAACCCTTTATGGCCCCACCTCAGACAACGGATTATTCTTATATGATATAAGCTATAAGAATAATCTATAAATTTACTTGAAGACCAACCAAAATCTGGCCGACATTCAACTAACTGACATGATGAAAATTTTGCAGAAGTTCACCACACAATCAATGAAATTCGTCTTCGGGCAATTGATGAGATATCTCAAGTGACTGGCCTGCTTTGGAGTCCATAGTAGTGAATAAAAATAGAAAGATTGAGAATGAAATGTCTCCGTGAAACCTGCGCCTTGTTTACTAAAGGAAGACGAAAAACATGCCTTTTTTGTACGCCAGTCTTCGAGGGAAGAATCAAGTTAAAAAAAAAATCATTTCTTGAAAAAGTAGTTCTGGTCATACATACACACAAGCTGGGTACTGTGTCCTGCTATATCCTTGGAGGGAAGAAAATCATATCTTTTTATGGATTTCTTAGAATTAAATATCCTCCTGCGGTCGAACTAAGACACAAGATGGGTGAATCACTTTTTGTCTCCCTTGGATTTGTAAATGCCCCAATGAAAAAATTGCCACAAATAGAAAACTTCCGAATTGACCTGACCTTATATTTAGCTTTGGGGGTTACGAGAGATCAGCACCATCTGGACCAAATGTAACTGTTGTACACATATTTACAGATCATATGATAGCACAGTATATTAGAGAAAATAAATGAATCTGAGGTATCATAGAAACAAAAAAACTTAAATGGCAATGGGTCGGACGTATTGCAAAAAATGATGATGATCGATTCATCACGAAGATGATATTGTTTCACATTTGATGATTATGTTCAAATGATGTGATTACTGAGTCCTTCCATTTCTTCAATAACGATAAATGAACACATTATTTTGCTTAATTCAAAATTTGATGGTTTTCTAGTTATCTACTTTATTAATTCATTCACTCATTCGATTTTGTTCATCCCGCTAATCCTGTTTCACAATGTATGAGAGCATGCAACTAGAATTATCATTCCCTTCTCCATACGTTCTAAGACTGATATATTAAATATTGATAAGGATGTATCATCTACTGAATGGTTTTGTCTGTTCAAGACGAAATCAAACTCTGATCCGATGTTATTTTTTCAACACTGAAAAAAAATAATATACAAATTATCAATTATCTCCTTTTATGATAATGAATTTCTTCAAAGGTTGAACATTTTACTCGTATTGTTTTATTTCAACTTGGAAGTTGTAAATCCCGACTGAAATAATATGCTTTATGAAAATTATTAACAATGCTTTCCGAATTTTATTGTATCTCTATGTTTTGAATCGTTAAATCATTCGAAACGTGAATTATAATATCTAATTTTGATTTATAAGTGGTCTTAAATGATAAATGGAGAAAATATGGTTGAAATTCAAACAATATTTTCTTGTTAAATATTCATCATGTCGTATTTTTTATGAATATTATTACTTACATTGTTCTCTGTATACTGAATTGCAAACAGCTTTATGTTTGTTAATATCTTATTTTACTAATTGCTTCTTTTAATGATATTCTTAGAAATAATTCTAAATCTAACATTATTTTCCTTTCATAAATCTCAAAATATGTTGGAATTTATGTCTAGACTATTCAATAAATTATGTTTATCATCAAAGCTTATTATGTTGAGTTTCGCTTCAAGGCATTGTAAACTTATAGGATACAGACTTCTGCATGAGTTAGTTTTAGTATATTCCACTGAAATATTGGTATTTTGTTGATATTTCTTCTCTCTCTCTCTCTCTCCACACACACACACACACACTCACGCACACACACACTCACACACACATACACACACATATATCTATCAATATATCTACCTATCTATCTATCTATCTATCTATCTATATATATATATATATATATATATATATATATATATATATATATATATATATATATATGAGTGATGTCACACGGTCTGTTAGTCTATCATGCTATAAAACATCGGATTATGGATGCAGCCAAACCAAATTTGGCATGCATACTCAGTGGGCCTACGGGAAGGTTGTAAAATGAAACATTTTGTGAGAAAAGATTTAAATGGGTCTCAGAGGGAGGTTGTCTTTACAATGTCATTTTTATGCCGAACTGGATCCTCACATCTCACTGATGTGCATGTTTTTCTATTTTATGGTTAAATGCGACTCTTAAAGGGGCTCAATTGAAGGGTTGACTCCCTCCCCAACCTACGCTGCAAAAGTGAAGAAAAACTTTCTCTTTTCTCTGAAACTTCGAACGTGATTGGAGGGGGGCGGGGTCCCCTTTTCCGACGAATCAAAAATCAAGTACCCCTTCTACTTAACGGTTAAAAAGGTCTTGAGACTTTTCTGCTTTTAAGGGATTATAAGTGGAGTGATACATTCCCATTTTCTTTTTTTCAGGGGTTAAAAGTTAAGGCAAATTATTTCCCCAATTCCATGTGTCAAAAGTGAAAAGAAACGTTTATTTCCTCCAAGAGGTTAAAAGAGAAAGAAGGCCTTTTCAGCTTTAAGGAAAGTGACTACAACGCTTTTCTCGTTTAAACTATTTTTTTTTTCAATTTTAACGGATCAGGAGTGAAAGTAAACTTTTGTTCCGCCATTGAAAGATAAGAAGTGAAAGAAACCTTTTTCTTCAAAAAGGAATCAGAAGTAAAAAAAAAAAATTAACATGTCTGAGATCTTAGATATCTTTACATCTTAAATACTAGACCCTGTGAAGATGGTTGCACCAGCTATTCGTATATGTTTTCAAGGGTTTTAGAAAAGGTGTTGTGTTTACAATGTGACTATAAAGCCTAAGTGAAACCTCACTTTATGTCTGATTACATACCTTCTTATTTCACAGATTTATGCATACATCTTCAAGGGATCTAAAATGAAGGGAAGCACCTCGACCTTCTCTTAAAGGTCAAAAGTGACAACAGATTTTCCTCAATGAAAAGGGCCAGAAGTATGGGAGAACGTCTCCACTTTTAGAGGGTCAAAAGAAGAGTGACACTCAAACTTTTTCAACTGCTAAAATGAATTCCTAGGACAGCTCTGCTGCTGCAAATTTGGATGAAGACATTGAATTTTCTGTATTTATCTATTCATTTTCTTATTCATTTGTTTATCATATTCTTCAATGGCTTGTTTATTCATCCAGCTCTGTATCGCTTAATTGTCACATCCCCTGCCCCCAAACTAGAGTGTAGCTCCAAAATCTCTAAATGTGCACTAATTTCGTATATAAAATTTCAATGAACCCCCAAATCGCCCCCAGAACCCCCCCCCCCAATCTCTGAAAACAACCCCCCTATTGCCTCGACCGGGGCTTGACTGGCCATAAAAACAAACAAATCAGATGTTATATTAGATTGAAGACCGACATACCCAAGTAGTAAATTCTTGTTGGGAGACGGACATGAAATATTTAGCAAAGAAAGGTGGAAAATGCTAAATGAAGTCCCCAGGATGGCTATGCTGCTGCTAATTTGGATGAGTACAATTCTGTTTTTAAATTTCAACGTCTGTGGACTCTAACTAAGTTTTAAAAAAATTATATACAAGGGAGAGGTATGCTCCAGTGCTGCTTAATTGACCCCATCAGGTAGGAGAGAGAGAGAGAGAGAGAGAGAGAGAGAGAGAGAGAGAGAGAGAGAGAGAGAGAGAGAGGGAGAGAGAGAGGGAGAGAGAGAGAGAGGAAGAGATCTTTTCCCATAGAATATGCATCCAATATTTCTATCAAAAATAAGGGAGAATTATGTTGAAAATTTTTTTTTTTCAGCGCTGCGAACAAACATTTTTAACTTATAAGAACAGATTGGATGGGAGTCAAAAGCCGGTGGAGCTCTTATGCCACTGACCCACATCAATAGTGGACAATCCACAAGACCTCCATTTCAACACATCATGGGCCAGCGTGGCAGGGCATGTCCCATAACTCCCCATGGTTTGCACACTAAAAAGTATATCGGCCATTCCTTCTGGGTCATCGGCCCCAAAAACCTCAGCCACGTCACTTACTTTGGGTTGGGGTGATGTGCTCCGAAAGCGACTACCCTAATCCTTCACCAGGGAAACACCTGTTCCTACTGAATCATCGGTCCAACAACAACCATTTAAACACCATTTAAAGACTGTCCACAAAAAGAAGACATTATACATAGGCACCAACAATGTCAGAACACTGTCGACTGACATGCATCTAACCAATCCAGAGAGTGAAATCAAAAATGTCAAATGGTACATCATTGGCATTTACCAGGTAAGAAGACCCGGAGAAAAACAAATTGAACTGAGGTAAAACAGATTGGAGTAGGCTTTCTCACCCAAAAACAATGTAAGTGGTTCCAAAGCGTCACAATACAACTTTCCAAACAATAAAAAGTCAATATATCCAAGTCTACGCTCCCAATTTGCAATCAACCAAACAGGAAATAGACAACTTCTATGATGACTCGAACTCCCTATTCCAAGACACCAGAAAACACTTCAATGTCATCATGGGAGACTTCAATGCACAGGTAGGACAAGGAAATGAAGATTGCGTCAGCAAATTCGGATACTAAGTAACGAATGAGAGAAGATATCGTGTGAACTTTGCAACGGCTAATGGATTCAAAATCATGAACACCTTCTTCAAGAAGGGACCCAATAGGAAATGGACTTGGAAGAGCCCCAATCATGAAACAAGGAACGAAATAGACTACATCCTAACGGACAAAAACGATATAGTCAAGGACATCCAAGTCCTAAATCAAGTCAATGTAGGCAGCAACCACAGAATGATACAATGTAAAATACAAGTAAACACCAACAAAAAACGCAGGAAAATGTCCCACACAAAACTGCAGCCTCTAAACGTACCAAAAGAGCACACCCGATCTTTCAAGCTTGATCTGAAAAACAGATTCAGAATTCTTACTGAACAAGACGACACCAACATCAACGAACTAAGCAACAAAATGACGGCGTCAATAATTGAAGTCGCCTCTACTTTCAAACCAATGAGCACACAACCCATCAGCAAAATCTCAGATGAAACTAGAAATCTCATGAAAAAAAGCAGAAACCTCAAGCCACCGACAACAACACGAGAGAAAATAGAAGAGTCTAAACTAAATAGATTAATCAAGAAAAAACGAAGGGGAGACAGAAAGAGGTACAGACGGCAATCATCCAATTAACTCTTGAAAGAGGTCGGAGCTTCTAAGCTATAAACGAAAGCCTCATCTCAGGACAAAGGCAAATAACTAGCATACTCGAGGAAAATAAGAACCTAACGACAGACAGAGACAGGATTATCGAACGTGCCAAAGAATTCTACCAAAAACCTTATTCGTCCAATCAAAGACAACAAACCAATGAGTGGAATACGAAAGACGTGAGCAATCAACTCGAAGACTTCCCAAAAGTAACCCCGTGGGAGAAGAAAGAAGCCATTAACCAGACAAAGAATGGAACAGGCCCCTGAACCAGACAACATCACCATTGAGCCTCTCCAAAAACGGGTAAAATCATCACTAGGAAACTGGATGTCCTCTTCAACATGTTTCTAAAACGGAGTAAAGTCCCAAACGATTTGAACACTGCTATGATAATGCTTTTATATGAAAAGCGAAACCTGAAAAACATCAACAACAACAGGCCTATAAGCCTACTCAACTGTGTATACAAACTTTTCACAAAGATCATCACCAACCGAATCACGAAAACACCCGATGAAAACCAGCTGCATGAACAACCTGGCTTTAGAAGAAGCTACTTGACCATGAACTACCTTCATTCGATAAATCAGTAGAAATACCTAAGATTATGGAGGCCATCAGTCTACAAGGTGTAGATCCAGTATATGTTGAAGTGCTGAAACATATATACGATCACAGCAGCTCCTTTATCAGGTTACATAAAGACTCGGACTCCTTTCAGCTCCAGAAAGGAGTAAGACAAGGTGATACCAGCTCACCTAAACTCTTCACCGCCTGCCTCGAGATGATCTCCAGAAGACTAGACTGGGAGAATAAAGGAATTAAAATAGACGGCGAGTATCTGAGCAACCTCAGATTTGCAGATGACATTGCCCTTTTCGCAGAGAACCTACTCGACCTCCAAGTAATGATAGATGAACTAAATGGAGAGAGCAAGAAAGTCGGCCCACACATGAACTTCAGCAAGACGAAGATCATGTGTAACAACCACATCGGGGATAAAAACACTAAGATCAACATCGAGGACACAGAACTGGAGGAAGTAGACCACTACACTACCTAGGACAACGAATCTCTATGAGACCCCCTAGAGAAGAAGAAATAAAGCAAAGAATCACACTAGGATGGCAAGCCTCTGGCAGAGCAAGCTCAACCTTCAAAAATAAGAAGATACCATTAATCTTTTTAAAAAGCGGATGTATAATCAATGCATCCTCCCAATAGTCACTTATGGAGCTGAAACATAGAACCTAACCAAGAGACAGATCTGCAAATTGAGAACCATGCAACGTGTATATGAAAGAATTATGCTGGGCTTCCCTTGGAGAGACCACAAGATAGCACAGTACATCCGAGAAAAGACAAGAGTCTGGGACATCATAGACACTATTAAAAAATCTCAAATGGCGGTTGGCTGGCCATGTTGCAAGAATGGCAGAAAACTGATGGACATTACGACTCACGACATGGATCCCCCGAGATCACATGCACAACCGAGACCAGCAGAATATTAGATGGAGAGACAAGCTAGACAAGTTAAGAAAGTACTGGCTCCGCGACACCCATGAAAGAGAAGTGTGGCAAATCCTGGGGAAGGTTTATATCCAAAGACGGACGTTGAAAGAATGATGATGATGATGATGATGATGATGATGAATAATGTGAGATCCCATCTTGAGGTATCACAAATTGAGGGACACATTTCCCTCTCTTTTAACTGGTCAGAACTGATGGAGACTATTTTACCTAAAAAAAAGATCAAACGTCAAAACAGAGACGTGGCTGAAGGATAGGTTATGGGCTCATTTGAAAGGTCACCTTTGCCCCAATAGATTCCACAAAGAATATAATTCACTTACTACATTTCTAATGACAATATACGTGGAATGTTGGAGAAGACCTCTGGAGGATCTAGGTGTCCCAGGCCACGAGTCTCTATCTACGCTCTCATTGCGAAAGGAAACTTTTTTATATTTCGGAAAAGTTTAGTATTTCTTTATTCTTTAGATATTTTACTTGGCATAGACAGGCATTTAGCTAGTATATATATATATATATATATATATATATATATATATATATATATATATATATATATATATATGTGTGTGTGTGTGTGTCTGTGTCTGTGTCTGTGTCTGTGTGTGTGTGTGTGTGAGAGAGATAGAGAGAGAGAGAAAGAAAGATAGCTCTACTGTAGTAACAAACAATACTACTATGTAAACTGAAATGTGCTTGTTTATGCAGTCATTCAGACGCACGACCACGTGTGCACCCCATCATTGAGTCGCCAATGCATCCCTTCCCTTCTCCATTGCAGCAAAATGTCTTTTGTTCAAGCACTTATCCATGTTGGTTGTCCCAATCTTTAAAAAATGTTTCTACCAATAAAATAAATAATTATATATATTTACATTGAATCAACGAAAAATGCAATTACAGTTCTTTCATACATTCGCATTAATCTCTATGATATAAATAATTACATACTATGAATAACAACTTAATACGATTCGATCAATCAATATATATATATATATATATATATATATATATATATATAGAGAGAGAGAGAGAGAGAGAGATGGGTGGAGATACATATATAGATATAGACATATACAACCTCAGAAACACAAAGATATAACTTTCATGTAAGGGCTTTTGAGAGTGAGTGAGCAAAGGAGACAGAGAGAAAGAGAGAAATCAAATCTGAAATCATCTTCTCTATAGTCACAATAATATATTCCTCGCTTTTGGCACGATCCAAAACACCGTTGATAAAAATTGCATTCACGTTTTCACTTGCCTTGGGTATATCCAGAAAGTGGTGAAAGAAATGTTCCTTTCGTTAACAATACTCGCATGAAAAATCGTGTACCCAAACAATTGGATCTCAGACTAGATGCAGCGCAAATGTCATTTAAAAGGTAAGAAAAACTTTCTCCCACCATATCAACTGTAGTCTGCATATATATTAGAAACTGTCAAACAAAACTGTCACCCTCAGAATCAACGTTGGTTTCGTCCGTTTTAAAGTCAATCCCGATTGTTGTATATGTATGTATCTATGTATGGATGTTTCAAGCGTAAAATCGAGCTGGAGTGCCGTAAATTTGAATATTTACGCCTTGTCGTGTTCACAATTTTTGTGCATTTCAGAATTCCTCCCGAAATATCTATTATGAAAGTGGTTCAGTTTGCAGCATAAGTTTTTGCTACATTGATACCTTTGTTTGAAACGTCTTGTTTTGTTTTTGTTTTTTTTTTCAATTCAGACCCTGTTCGTAATCATTGTACAAACAAAAGGTGAGAGAAGTGATTTATGCATTGATTACTTCCTTTACTCATTTTTCTCCTAATTAGTTACTCTCAACATGGTATGCTGCTAAAAGATGTTGATTGCATGACGATTTGTATAGAGTGACTAATCATTCTTGTTCTTTTTTCTTACGTTCATAAACTCAAATGGCAATGGGCTGGTCATGTTGCAGCAATGGAAGGCATCCACTGGACATTGTGACTCACAGCAAAGATGGAGAGACGAAGTAGACAAGTTCAGAAAGTATAAGCTCTGCAACACCCGTGATAGAGAGGTCCGGCGAACCCTTGGGAAGGTTTAAGTCCAACGACTGACGACAGAAGACTGATGACGATGATCCCCGATTCCCCCCACAGAATTTATTCCAGAATGTAATGACTGTAAAATGATTCAAGCTACAACTCAATCAAATCTTAGAATCAATCTCATTGAATACAGGTTCTCCGTAAATGATTTTTTACGGCTTTCTGTTAGGAATGCAGATGATAACATTATTGCATAGTGTTTCCCAGATGGGCACAACACTTATGATGTCATTTATTTTTTCGTTTTTTCCATAAATTTTCTTTATAAGAAAATATCTTTGGTTTTTTTCTTGTAGCACGTGCTTTTGTTATCAGATAAAAATCGTTGATCTTTTTTTAAATCAATTTTCGCAATAGCTATCAAATCACGTCATCAGCGTTCACAGCCATGTTTTTATAGATTGAAAATGTTATACACACAAACAGAGACGTGTACGTATATATAGTTTATGTCATTCATCGTTAGTTTTCTAGCAGTTCCTCATCCATAGTTTTCTTTTTCAGCGCTTCTAATCCGAACTGTCCATTTTGGTTTTCGAAAGTCCCATTCAAGTTTCCCTTGTTTCAGCTGTTTTTTTCGATTTGTTTTATATTAGAAACCCCCTTTCAAAACCGTCGACATATTTTCTTCAGTATTTAGGTGATTATACCTGGCTTGCAGACTATGTATATCTGTATGTGTCATATGTAAACTTTGCACAAATGGAACAAGTTTCCCCTTATTATAACATTTGCTTTTGTTTTTTGATAAGAAGCTTTTTTGAGAAGGTGAGGGTCAATTCATAAGGTATATTTATGGTAGATTGGTCCTTTATTTTGTGTATCACAGCATTCACGCTTGTTTTTGAAAAATTCATTGGGTAGAGATTAGTTTGTAGAATAGAGAAGAAGACAGTTCACATTGCCCTTATAATTGATCACTGAAGGTTATTTTCGCTTTATCGTGAAGTGGACTCTCAAAATGCGGGGAATACTGGTACTGTCGTTTCCTTGAAAGTTCAGATAAGTTTTTTTTCCCTTAAATTAAATCAGTTTGTATGTTTTTTTTTCTGATTTTTGGTGTTTTCGTTTTTTTTTTATGTTCTGTAGAATTTAATCATTATTGCCTCCAACATGAAATCGATTTCCATTAGATAAAACCTCTCGCAATTTTTAGCAAAAAAAAAAAAAAGAGGCAGCATCATATAATGCAACGACACTCAAGCACCAACAACATACTTGACACCAGACAAGAAATTTACCTCGAGTAGGCTATATTATGACGGGTTAGAATGTTTTGCAGAAATGACAACGAATACGAATATAATTTGAAACCGTTGTGCAATGATAACGACGCAGTTTAGAGGAGGGAAACTGCCGACATACCTTATACATCGGTCCGTAACTCAACTCCTGGGCTGAGGTGATTATTCAGATTCAGTTCAATTGTCGACTATTCAATATGAGGCAGCAATGTGTCTATCCCAGTGTAAGGCTGATAGGGTCCAACCAAGATGTAGGGAACCATTTGCTTTAAGGTGGAATTCAACCCTCTAGACTATCAAGTACAGCCCTGTACAGCTGTAATTTTCCAATCTCTGGCAAAAAGCAATTCAAATCAATTGTTTGATTATACAAAGCATCACATTTTTTCTCTTGATAGAGATCTGCTTGTTGTACTGTTATTGGTGGTTCATGTCGTTTATTGATCGATCTCTTGTGTTCCATGATATTTCATAGGGGATGCTTTTCACCGATCGTCAATAAATGTTTCACAAACAGAATTCTTCCATAAAAGTATCAAATAGCACATGGGAGCTACACATCAAAGTGACAAGCAAGCAAACTGGCGAAAGCATGTCCCTACGCTTGATTTGAATAATTTGAGCATTGTATATAGTTGAATGTTCTCAAAAAATGTCTTGATTTGGATGCTATTATCCGAAATCGGTCTCTTTGACTGTCGGACATCGTTCATAAAGTATTTAGCATCACGGAATTTCACACGCACACTCACTCACACACACACGCATACACACACATGCGCATATATATATATATATATATGTGTGTGTGTGTGTGTGTGTATATATATATATATACATATGAGCATAAGAAAGCTTATCCACAATCAAAAAGCATCCTTGAAATTACAAACGTACTTCAGAGAAAATATATTCCCTTCATATGAATTTTTAAAAAATTAGAATACAAATTCTGCCATCAATGCACAAAAAGTATCATTCGAAGCTATGCAGATCTCTAAAATGCAAGTGTATCAAGTGCTCAATTTAATATTCCATGTATTCCCGATTGTTGAAAATAATTTTACAAAATCGAACATGTTCATTTCACTATATTAGCGTTAACAACCTTTTATATGAGATTATTATCCAGTTCTCCTTTCTGAGGCATAACATTTGGAAAAAATTGTTATAATTTTCATCTGTGATTCAAATCAATCTTCAGTCATAGCTATGGATATTGTGTCCATCAAAAAGCTTTATGCATATGCACACAGATGCAGGAACACACACTCTCACTTTCTCTCTCTTTCTCTCTGTCTCTGTCTCTGTGTCTCTCTCTCTCACACATATATATATATATATATCAAATTCGCTTATCAAAAAGACAATAATCAATTTTGGAGAACTCACAGAAACTATGAAAAAGCATTTGATAGAACCCACGGCATTCTTCGATGTACTACGAGAATAAAGTATAAAATATAACTCATATAAGAGTAACGTAGAATATATACAAAATGACACAGCAATAATTAGACTTCATAACGATACTGACCCCTAAAATTGAAAAGGTGTAAGTCAAAAGAATATCATATCACCAAAATGCTTCACAGCCATTAGAAAAAGCACATTTTAGGCTAGAGAAATGTGGGAGTAAACATAGATATCAAGAACCTTCCAAGCATATTAAATCCTCTAAATAGAGAAATCTAAAACAGAAGGCTAACATGCACTGACCAAAGGCAAAAGTGCTGTTCAATAATAAAGTCCAGAAAAGGCTATAAGAATAAAGGTTGAAGCTTTAGGAGAAGATGAGGAATAAATTTACCTAGGTCTGGCAAAAAAATAAGAGGAAGACCCCGGAAGTTAGATGAAACAGTACATAAGCATCAACCCGCTACTCTGTCCCTCTGCCTCACTCTGTCTCTCTCCGTCTGTCTATTCATACAAACATACATACTGCACAAAATATGCACCGATTTTGATAGGATAACAGAAGTTAAACAACGTCGTGCCTGTTCATTACCAGATAAGGGACCGTCTGATAATACCAGGGGCAGCATGCAATAACAAGATTACTTCGCTGTATTTTCAGCCCATACTCTGTCGAGCCAGAGCATCCTACCTGACCTGGATCAGACTGCATTTGATTCCCTTTTCTCAAGCACACACAGCTCTATGAATGGAAGATGACAATGAGTTCTCCTATGAGCTACCATACTTCTACGAGAAAGCGACTGTGACCATTGTCATATACTGTATGCAATTGTGATTTAATTCATTCTCATAACTCAATGTCTCTGGTGTTTTATATCATCTAGTTTTCTATTGCAAAAAAACTCGATTTTCGCCTCCGTAGCTATCGGT